>WEIV01028613.1:4285-22800 GCA_013390005.1 Calyptomena viridis | reverse complement strand
AGTATTGTGTTCAGTTCTGGGCCCCTCAGTTTAGGAGGGATGTTGAGATACTAGAACGTGTCCAGAGGAGGGTGACGAGGTTGGTAAGAGGCTTGGAGCACAGGCCCTGTGAGGAAAGATTGAAGGAGCTGGGGTTGTTCAGTCTGGAGAAAAGGAGACTCAGAGGTGACCTTATTGCTCTCTACAACTTCCTGAAAGGAGGTTGTAGACAGGTGGGAGTTGGTCTCTGTCATCAGGCAGCAACTGGTAGAATGAGAGGGCATTGTCTCAAGCAGTGCCAGGGTAGGTTCAGGTTAGATATTAGAAAAAAGTTTTTTACGGAAAGAATAACAGAGTATTGGAATGACCTGCCCAGGGGGGTGGTCGAGTCTCCATCTCTGGATGTGTTCAAAAAAAGACTGGACATAGCACTTGCTAGTTAAGGGGTTATGGTATGGGTTGGACTTGATGATCTTGGAGGTCCCATCCAACCTGGTTATTCTGTGATTCTGTGATTCTGTAAAAAAGGCCTTAGCTTTCATTTGTGAAATTTTCATTTCATATATTGAATTCATTTATGAATTCATTTATGAATTCATTTATGAATTTTCATTTCATATAGTGAAGACTTCCTTTTCCTCAGATGCTGCTAACTATATAATGAAAGGTTCGCTTTGTTTTTCTTGACGGTTACTAGTGATTCAAAGGAGACAAAAAGACCCAGTTCAAGGTTGGAAGCAGAGACTCTCCTTTGGGAGGCCATACCAGAGTGTGAATGCCTATGTCCTGCCAAAACTTCTCTGAAAACACACTGTTAAACCACTCAAATGTCACCCTGCAGGATACAATAGACTGTGTTTACAGCAGCCCTCCAAAGACGATGACTGAAGGTGGGTTGCTGGTTGGTAGCCTGCCAACCAGCCTGCCCAAAAATCATCAGGTCAGGGAATGTGCTGCTTGGTATTGGGAGAGTGAAAATGGAGGGAGCAGTGGAAGCAAAAACCTCCTCTGGGTCACAGAGAAAATGTGTGGCAAGGCTGTGACCTTAAAGCCAGGCTAAGTAAGCAACAGGCTTACGAGAAGGGAGAGTTGGTGCTTTTCTGTGACTGTACAGCCAGTTCTGATGATTCCAGGTTTATAATGGTTCTAGCTATCTGTCCAAAAATGTCCTCATGAAAGATAGATGGCAGCTGTTTTTTAGGACAGATAAATATTTTGGCCTACTTTGGATTGCTTTGCAGAGTCACAATATCATGACAACAGATTATAATTGAGCACAGAGTTTTGTCTCCTGCTGTGTAGTCCTAGTATTCCATTCACATAGATGCATGCTTGGTGACACTGATATTAGGAAAAGAAATGTATTAATAATTTTAGTGGCACGTGTAAAAATGAGTAGAACAAAACTCCTGTTGTTTGCACAAGAATAAGTAGGGAGCTTGATTTTGGCTTACTGAGGTAAAGGAACAGTGTTGCTGAAGTGGGAGAATAACAGAGGCAGGTGGCAGAATAGTTTAGCAGCACTAAATTATTCAGCAATGTTGATTCTGTTCCAGCAGCTTGTTAGCTGAAAGTGTCTGGAAAAACTACCATTCCCTCATAACATCTGCCAGCACAGATTTACCTGAGCAAAGATTTTTGAAAATATATTTTCTTTATTTTTTGGACTGTTTGAAGGTGTTTCCTCGTGGGTTAATTCTTTCCACATAACAAGACAGCAGGGGAGGAGGAACAGACCCTTCTAATGGGACCTGTATATTTACATCCTTTATTGAAGGATCCTAATGTTTCACTGAATCTTGCCAAGTAGAAATTCCTGTGCTTAATATGGATGTTATTATAAAAAAGAAATTATAGAATTATATTCTATTACAGATTGATGGACGCATAGATTAATTGATTGTAAGAGATAGAATCAATTGAGGACTGTAATTATTTATTTCAATTTCTTCTGGTTATTTCCTCTTGTTATCAAATCCAGTACCAGATAAAGGAATAAAACTCGCAGCTTCTCAGTTTTTCTTGCTGTTTATTGAGCTTTATCACAACTTCAGCATGCCACCCAAACCTGGGTTTAACATACCAGAGTGTGTGCTGCGAAAAGCGTTTGCTGCAAAGCATGGAAGCACAAAGCGAGAGGGAGTACAGTATGGAAAGCCTTGGAATGCTGAAATGGCAACTGCATCTAAGTTTTTAAGGACACTAATTACCAATTAACGGATAGCACTTCCTCTGTTTACAATTCGGTACCAATAATCCTAACTTGTTACTAACATGTCTTCTCTACTTCAAATCTATTCTACCAATCTGCAAGTGCCAGCTCTACTGCAGTGCAAAGGGCAAGAAGAAGAAGAAGAAAGAACTTAAGGCAACACCCAAAATCCTCCATCTTGTCTTCTTTTATATCTATACTACAAAACCTAAAACTATAAGCTTCACTTCTATGACAAACTAAACTATGATCCAAATTATGTTTTTGTTGCTTTTGCTTCTTCCATCAATGTTGGAAGCTTTTCCCAGGGACACAGATCAAAAACTGTATCCTGCTGTGTTCTCTGTGAGGATCCCAGACCCTCCAGGGCAATCTGAGGTGTAGTCCCGATACCCTGGACTCCAACAGAGGACCTCTAGTGGTCTCTGGTCCAATGTCCGTTTTGGAGCAGGTCCATCTGATTCAAGTTTCTTGGGGCTTTGGGCTGCTGAGCTCAAACATCTGTGAGGCTGAAAACTCTACAAGCTTTCTAGACCCCTGTGCTGTGTTTGACCACTTCCACAGTGACCAGACATCGCCCTTCTTCCAGCTGGGATGAGTCTGAGCCTGCCTTCTCCATACCTTTCCTGGAGGTAGTTGAGGAAAGTTTAGTGTCACCCAAATGACAATTTAACAGATCTTCTGCATTTTTTATTCAACTAGGTTTGCACTGAATACCTTTGCTTCAATGACTGTGGATCTGTATCTTTTCTCCCCTTGAAAGGGAAAAAAAGTAACAATTTTCTGAGAACACAGTCTGAAGGTTCTTATCTTGTAAAACCAATGGTAAAAAAAATCAAAGTCTTAATCTTTAGGTGCATTTTTTTTCTACAGTCTACCAAATTCTGTTAGCTAAAACATGGCCAAAATGTCACACTGTGTGTGAGAAAAGACAATAGAGTAATATCTGCCAGATACCGTGTAGAACATTGACTTTTGTACAGCTTGAAGAAAAATGGAATATCAGGGAATATCTGGGAGGGGAAAAAAGTTAATATTTGATGGGTTAAGTGATAAAGAGTCTATGAAGTAGTTGTCTTTTCTGTTTGTTTGTTTTAATCACAATTTACTCATTGGAAACATCATTGTCTAGGTAGCAAGCCTTATCTGCCATTACTATTGCTCAGTGTTGCCCTTAACTTTGATTTGTTTCATGGAAACTGATGATTGAACTGCCGTGAAACTGGAGAGGCTGTTCATCTCAGCTGTGACACAGAGCAGCCTGTGGCTTTCTCTGCAGTAAAGATCCACTGCATGAACAAAGCAGGATGATTTTCTTCATTTTCCACTGGCAAGCAAGGATATCTATTTTAAAAAACCGTGGGAAAAACTATCGCTACAATATCTGGGGATGACAATGCAGAAGCTCATAACTTTGCCGAATGTAGGTGCCTCACAAGATATATATAAAAGAAAATATGTTTGTGGGAGAAAGCATCCCCATTGCCAGTCACATCGAAGATATTAGTGCATGATCATAGCTGAGAAGTACCAAGTTCCTTCAAATCCACAACCAGAAGCCCCACCTTCTTTATGTCTGGTCCCTGTACTTACTGATTTTAAAAAACTGTTCCTTCCTTCTTTGAGGAATCCAGTCCTTATTTTCTTTGCACTTCATACATTTGAAAAGAAATTCTAACTGCTAACTGAAACTGAAGTACAGAAAGAGGGAAGGGTTAGATGATATGTAAGGAAGAAATTCTTAACTATGAGGGTTGTGAGGTCCTGGCACATGTTGCCCAGAGAAGCTGTGAATGCCCCATCCCTGAAAGTGTTCAAGGCCAGGTTGGATGGGACTGTGAGCAACCTGGTCTGGTGGAAGTTTTCCCTGCTCATGGCTGTGGGGTTGCAACTAGCTGGTCTTTAAGGTCCCTTCCAATCCAGGGCATTCTGTAATCCTATGATGCTGAACATGATCTGAAGTCAGGGCTTTCTTCCCTCAAAATAACATACTCTGACAGATATTATTTGTTGAGTGTCAAGGAAATGCTCATAAACAATTTTAAACATACTTTCCTTTTCTTAGGAAGGACTGATGTTGTCATCAGGGTCTGATAGTTGCCATTAGCATATGAATTCCACAGCTTGACAGTGACATACACATATTGTATAATTTTAAAATTTCACAGCCCTAAACACACTTATTTGTTTGGGGTTTTATTCAGTCCCTGAGCCACATGCTGTGTGTTGCCTCTAGCTTACTCCTTTCTGTAGTGTGGTTTTACCGGTTATTAGATTTCTTTCTGTCATAAATTTAACACTTTTTTTCTAGTCTAAATAGTGACCAGTGTATCTTAATTCTGACAGAATTTCAGGTATCTGGTAGCTAGTGAGTGGGAATACAGGGAATTTGTTTAACCTGAGACAGTCAGTGAAAAAAACACCACCTAGATTCTAAGAGAAATGAGTGTTGTCTTCCTGTGAAACATTATTCTGTTTTGTTAGTAGAACTGATGAATAAACTGTCAAAACTCTTTCATGCCTTGCCATGTGGTTTCCAGAATAAGTAATTTTTTCAGAGAAGGAATTATACATGCACGGTTCTAGCATTTCAGAATTCCTAGACTTTAGTGAAAATCTCTAAAATACCTTTGTCTGAGTGATCATTGTTGATTTTTAGCAGACAGACTGAGAGTGGCAGATTGCAAAACTTTTCTTTCGTGATTGAATGTAAGGTATTTTCCTCACTTCCATGTACTTTGCAGAGGTTTCCGGGTCCCCTGAATACCTCAGGATGGGTATTTCTTTCTGTTATGCCAGGGAAAAGAAGAGCAGAAGGTCACTTTACCATGACAGCTTGTGCAGTCACAAAGGCTGATGGGGGAAAGGAGATTGTTGCTGTGCTGAGATTTGAAATACTGTGACCCAACTTCACTGATGTGGCCCACAACCAAGGTCCCAGGTGCATAAGGTGGTATCAGGTTTTTTCTAACATTCTTCTTACAAGACTTCAGAGGGACCCTTGCTGTTTCAGCAATGGAAAGTGATTCCAATGGCACAGACAGACAGAAGAGGAAAACCATCATTCTGAAAATTCTGACGGCCAGTGACAGTGAATGGAATAAAAAATCAGTGTATGCCCAGTGCTGTGCAGATATCACAAAATCATATAATAGTTTGGGGTCAGGAGGGACCTCCAAAGGTAATCCAGTCCAACCCCCTTGCCATGAACATAGACATCGTCAACCAGATCAGGCTGTTCAGTGTCTCATTCAATCTGACTGGGAACATTTCCAGGGATGGGGTCATGGGTAACGTACCACACCTAATCCCACTGATGTCCACGTAAGTGATAGTTTTCAGGAAACAGACTGACCCATGAGGACTCATTATCCTTTTACCAGATGTTGCATGTAAGGTCTTGCACACTAGTGCAGAAGAGAGAAAACCTTTTTCCTTACAGCTAATCATCTCCAAAACTAGCAAAAATTACCCCACTTTAGTCTGGGAAGTGGAGAACATTTGGAAGAAGTGTAAAATAATGAAGTTCAAAGCAATACATGTCATACTTTTGTTCTTGAACTGTCCATGCTACCATATGCAAAGCAACCTGCACTGAACAGCACAGTTCCTTTAAAATTTCAACTTTTTGTTTTTTCTGGATTTCGTCTCCCTTGTCTCCTGCTGTGTCTGCAGAGATCCATGAACTCTGTCTCGTTTTCTGTGTATGCATGTATTGCATGCACTTCAGATTTAAATGACAGGTCCATCCTCTCCTAATATATCTTAACAGACTGGTTCTAAAAATATTTTTTTATCTTTGAGTAGCTAGAATCCAATTAAATAAGTGAGAAAAACAAAAACACTTTTTTACCACCCTGACAGAATAAATTAATTTTTGTGGGAGTCTGTGTGTTTGAGCAACACACACATATTTGTCACCAGCCCATCAATTACATACAAACTGCTCAGCAATGGTAGCCAGTGTACGTTTTGCTTGGGAAAAAATGTACCTGATCTCCACAAGCACTTATAACATTCCCTGGGACCCATTCTCTTGCAATGTTATGAATGGATGGATCCCTCCAGTTCCTACTGCTTGACAAAGAAAATGCCTTGACATGTCACCAGCTGAAAAACAATTTTTTTTTCTTGGAGATGAGTTGTCAGTGGTATAGATGTACTGTGCCAGGTTCACAAGGCATGTTTGTCAGAAAACAGCATCTCCAGTCATTTTTCATGCATTGCCAAATCACTCATGATGTTTAGAGAATGGAGGAGATGTTTTGGCCGCTTTACATTGTTGGTGCAAACCTCTCCATTAAGGGCAAGTATCTCACTGGAGACTAGTGTCCTTTGGGATACTAAAGGACTGGCTGGTGTAGCAGGACTGTAATTCACACTGCACAGATTCAGGATGGTCACAGGGCTGGACATGGCTTCTAGGTGAGTTAGCCAAAACAGTGGGTTCAAAGGCAGCCAAAGTTGAATTTTAATATTGGAAAATATTGTAGTGTAATTCCATTACTTGCCTTGGTGCAAATTCAGCAACAGCATGAGTTGCTACCTGGGTTTGATTCCTCAGTCAAAGTTAGCCAATTTATCAATTCTCAGAACAGGCAAGACATGCTAGGAAAACATTCCATGTTTTCCTAGGAAGTCTTTTTTGTTTCTTTGCTTATCAACCCTGTTTGTTGGTGTGTTGTTTCTTTTGGGGATTTTTTTTTAATTCTTTCCTGCTCAAAAATGCATTAAGAGTGGTATCTGAATGAGTAGCATGAGATTCAAGTTGTAAGTGAGGAACACACATTGAAGAGCGACAAGAAAAAATAGCACGTTAAACTATAAGCAGTATCTGGTAATTTTCACGAAGAGAAGTATACCGTGTGAATGCATTATTCATCTCCAGCCACAAAGGATGCAGAGTGTATATCAGTAATTTACAGCTTGCAAGGAGGAGGCACAGCCAGCTGCTGTTTTGACACATCAGACTGCCAAATTTAACAAACTGACAGTGAGGTGTTTTTTTAATCTAAGATTTTTACACTAAATTAATTAGCAATTATGTTACACTGCTCTTGCACTCTGCTGAATTCGTAAAAGGTCATAGGTGCTTTGGATGGTTTTGTGCCAGAGGAGCCAGTGTATTCTCTAAGAGTAACCTATGCATCCTGCTACCATGAGACATGTTTCAAACTACATCTACCAGTTAAGTGCACCTGTGAAAATCTGCTTTGACTAGATGCATCATTTGGGCAAAGCACAAGGTTTGAAAGTTCAAATTTTGTGCCTTGGACTAATAGACTTCATCAGATAATGTTCCCTTCTCTCTTTTCAAGAAAATTTTCTGCCTTTCTTGAACAAGACTAAACATATTTTTTAAAACCTTCAAAGCATGTATATAGACCACATGCCTTTCTCAAATGCAAGAAATTGAAAGTTCTTGCACTGCCTTGTTTTACAGGTGTTACAAACACATCTGAAGAGTAAGTTTCTGTACATAAAAATACCATAAATAGCTATCAAAAGAGTTAGGTAATTGGATTGCACAAAAACATGGAAACAACAAAGTATGAAACCTTGAAAGAGCCACTTAAAAATTCAGACTTATATATGTAAAAATCTGATGCATTCTGCCAAGCTAGCGACCACTGCTGTCTGCAGAAATGAATCTGACTGTACCCTACATTCTTATTTGATATCTCTATCAATTTTTGTGAGGAAACACAAATTCCTTTTCTGTAACTAACACAGAATTGTGTCCTAGAGCTGATGCTGCAGTGCAGATCCAAATGGTCACAGCATATTGTGAAGTAATGGTAATACAGCATTACATGTGGCAGTACTTACATTGGAAGGTGTTTATGGATTTTTCTTAGCATATTTTATAAGATGCTCCAGCTAATGCTGAATGAGTTCTTCAAAGATATATATTATATTGCTCATATGACTAATTAGCAGCCATACAGTCTGTTGTCTGCAGTTTCATGTTTTTTTTTCTCCATTATTAACTTACATCAGAAATATTTTAAGTCTAGCATCAAGAGAGGTTACTTTGATATATTTCATGCTGGTAAGTGAGGAGAAACAGATACCATACTATGCTGATTTAAAACTAAACCAGTGGGAGAAATGAACCCAATTTGGAAAGAACACAAGTTAGAGCTACAATTTTACTAAAAAGTTCACAATACATACAATGACACAAGATAATAAAACTGCTTTGACCCACAAGAACAAAGTACAACCCAGCCCCCCTGGGACAGGAACAGCACGGGGCTCATGAGCCCCTGGCCCAGCACTGCGTGGTGACCCTGGGTGCAGAGCAGAAGGAAAGGAAAAACTGGTAGTCAGGATGATGTCCAGTTGAAGACAGCAGTTCTGTTGAAGAAATGGTAGCAGTCGCCTCAGGAGTGGTAGCCACAGTCCTGCTGGAGTTCTGTTCCCCCTCTGGGTCCAGTGAGGTCATACTCCAGTCTCAAACCCCAAAGATTATATATCCCCTATATCTCCCCCAGGGCAGGGAGTTTCACACTGGGTGTTTTATGTCTGTGAGTCCTGGGATATTTTGGATCCTTGGATGATGTGGGCCGTTGTAAGTGCCTATTGTGTCAGTGCAGCTGGGCCCATGAGCAGGGAGGACCCTCCAGCTGGGTGTGGAGGTGTTAATGGCTCCCCGAATCTCTTTCCTTATCTGTTGTGGCCTGAGGTGTGAAGTGTGCTCTGGGCAGCTGTTACCAATGATTTATCATTAACAGCCCATCAGGAATGACATAGAGGGTATAGAATATACAGTTTTTGGTTATACCCACGTAGTGATAAATCTGTCCCAGCCCCTGTAACATGACACCAACCATCAATATAACCTTGTCTGTAAGAACGTGAACCTTTTGTAGAGTAAACTCTGTTTATAACACAAGCTGTGATTTAGCTTAGAAGTGCGGTAGTGAATGAGTGCTTTCTTACTGGTAACTGGGGAGGTAAGGTGCAGCATTCTTGATGCCTGAACTATATTTTCCTGAACACATTCTGCTTTGCAGCAAGATGAAGCAGACCAGGAAATGCACTTCAGGATAATTACAATACTTTCTGAGTGATTAAAGTGATCCTGTGTTTGACCTTTGGCCTTTCATTTTATCACATTGTTCATGGTGTGCTAATAATCTCACAAAAATTCATGGTTTGTCATGTTTCATTGCTTGAGCAAGCTAAGCCACACTGCACATTGTAATTATAATTATGCTGTTCTGTGCTGTAAAATTGTAAACCCTGAAAACTTGTCCCCCACATTAATGATTATAAAGGAGCCTCAAGAAAGAATTTTCTCTACACAGATGACATTTTTTTCTCCATATGAGGACAAAACTGTCCTGTTCCTATTCCAGGCACACCCACACATCCCTCCTGCAGGTCTTCCAAAAGGACTTTTGATATTGCAGGTGGCTTTTGTTTGTTTGTGGATTTTTTTTCTGCTTTGTTTCGTCTGTACTTGATTTTTTTTTTCTTTCTAAGAAAGCTAATTAAAGTGCTGGAACAACTGCATAAAGTAATCACAGGGTGCATATCTTTCCCAGACTTACCGATTTTCCCCCCAAACGCTGCTCTTTCAGTGCTCATCTGTCCTGTTGACAGCAGTGGCTTAAAGCACAGATAACACACCCAGGAGTCTTTAGAAAAGACCAGATTTTGAAAATAATAACTTTCAGACAGAGAGGTAGCAGAGAAAACGTGACCTAAAAAATTCAAAGGCAGCAATTCCCACTAATAATCTTGAAGGTGCCAATACATCCAAAAGCTTTACTGGGCACCCCAGCAAAGATCATTAAAAGACAGAATAAATTATAAGCCTTTCTGAGGTGGTTTGCTTCAGTTTCATTCCCTGGGGATCTGGCTGGTGCCATGGCAATGCATGCCTTTGATTCTGAATTTTCTGGATGCTGTTCTGGAGCTTGTCTAGCATCTAAGCACTGGCACAGCCACTCAACCACCCAGCCCTGTACCATGGGCTGGACAGAAATTAGAAGGAATGCAAAAGGACTCAGGCATTGAGACAGAAGTAGTTTGATAGGTGGAACAGAAGCTGTGCGCACCAGGAAAGCAAAAAGAATTTATTCACTACTTCCTATTGGCAGGCAGGTGTTTAGGCCCTTGCTGGAGAGCAGGGCCTCAGAAGATGTAAAGGTTTGGCAAGTGGAGGACAAAGGCCATAACCATGAGGGTTGCTGCTTCCTCCTCTTCTCCTTTGGCTTTTATTGCAGATAATGACATTCTGCGTTATGGAATATTTCTGTGGTCAATGCACATCACTGTCCCAGCTGTGTCCCCTGCCAACTGCCTGCCCATGAGAGGAAGGGTGGCAGCATGAAGAGCAGAGAAAGTCTTCATTCTGCAGGTACTCTTTGGCAGTAGTCAAAACAATCTGCTGTCAAGGCTATTTTAGTAACAAAACCTAAACACAGCACCTTATGGACTGCTGTGACAAAAGTTAGCTCTGTCACAGCCAGACCCAGTACAATCTCCCTCTTCTGTTCTGTACCATTTGCATCATGCTCAGGTCCTCCATTATCCAACAGATCCTCATCAGCCACCACCCAGCTTCCCATCCTTTGTTATGTGCATCTATATCCCTCCCTCACTTCGTGACAGGCATCCCAAACTGCTACCTACTGGTAGTTGAATCTTTTATCTCCAGATGATAAATATTTCCACAATGGAGAAAAAAGCATGTTTCTTTAAATGACAATAATTTCAGTGATAACTATATAATATATGACTATATAACTATATGAACTGATTGTTCAAGAATTTCTGTTCTTGGTTTAAGAATGATGGGGAAAAAATCAATGTAGCTTATGCACAGCAAAAGAAGAAAATATTTAAAGCCATCAAAGAGAAATTTTTTTTTTCTAGGATTTTTGTTTTCAATTAGTGATTTAAAAAGAATCTCTGGAAACTACAGAGTTTCAAAATAGTGTAATCTGGAGTTGTTAGAATAGTAAGAAATCATCAAAGTACACAACTAAGTGATGTTAACTAGTTCCACTGCTAATTTCAGCTATTAAACAAAAATAAGAGTTTTAGCTTCTTCTTTCAGAGTTTCTGAGCATATAAGAATAAAATTTCCTACGGGCAGATGTAATTTATCTCATTCAGTCACTGACTGAAGCACATAATGAGTTTACAAACAGGTTTGCAGACACTGCACACAAACCTTTACTCCTAATTAGATTATACCAGAAGTAGATAATGGCTTTATGGTCTGCTTTTCATCATTTTATTAAGCATAACACCATATGGACCGGAAACAAGGTGGTTTCAAATAATCCGATATGCAGCCATATGACAATTTGAAGCAGTCTCTGAATCCCTCTTCAGAGGAACACATTTAGGAAGTTTTTGCTGATCCTTTGATGATTCTGAAATGTTCATATTTTAATAGCTTTCAAAATGGGATTTTGCCGCTCAAGATATCCAGCTGACAAGGAGCGTCCCGTAGACTCCAGCTGCTTTGCTTTCCAGTTGTCTAATGAGGATGGAGAGGCTGGAGAACTGCTGTCATCAGTTGCAATTGTAGCCAGAATTGCATTACATTTTATGACAGACTTTTTCAGCATTTGAACAAAATTATCGATTTTCTCTTTTAAATTCAATGAAGAGACTGAGGCTGATGGAACATAGGAGCGTAGTTGCCGTATTTCAGTTCTCTTGAATTTTGGTGTAAATAGTTTGGGGAATGTAGAGTGACTGGGAACAAAACAGAAAGAATCCAGTCAACCAGCTCCACTAGCCTCTCTCTTGGAACAGACTGTCAACAACAATAAACAAAACACTTGATCATTCCTACCAGAGCAGTTTTAGTCTCATCCTAAAATGTCGATGTAGTGTTAGCTCCTGTGAACTCTGTTCCATTGATTTATGATGAGAGGATGTGTTTTTATTCCAAGAGGATGTCCTTACAAGTTGTGAGGAGCTCAGAACACTTGGTCCCTCCCAAAGGCACCAGCTTGAGCTGCTGTTTATTGGGTTGCTGCACCATGACTAAATTAATTAAAGGAACTAGGCATCTGGGACTCTGCAAGAGTGTCATGGTTTCTATATGGTAAAACTTTTTCTGTTTATCGCAGGACATGGGAGCTGGGAGGGACAGACCTGTGGCGAGGGAACACTGTGGTTTTGAGGGCTGGCGTGGGGGAGATACCTGCACCTCCCGCCTGCCCCCTCCCATCATGGTTGGGGGAGGGGCGGGACCCCCACAGCTGTGGGACCCCCCCCTCCAGTGTCCCGCAGCACGGACCCCTCCACAGTGGGAGGGGGAAGGGGAAGCCTGGAGCTGTGCAATAGCTCTGTGGTCCAGTGAGGAGGGGTGTCTCCGTTCAGGTGGCACCAGGTGGCCAGTGCCTGTGCTTCCAACATGGGGGGGCTGCACGGTCACTGCTGCCCCGGGCATTGTGAAGCAGCCCCGTCCCCGGCGCTGCAGGAGCCAAGCCCCCAGCCCACCAGAAGGGCACCGCTCAGCGCGGGCAGTGCCATGTCAGCCCTGCCACCCGTGTGCGGGGACACTGCCGCCGCCGCCTGGCTCCACAGCCTGGTGGGGTTCACAGCATGCCTGCGGCCCCGAGCCTGGCGCAGCAGTGCCTCTGCAGGAAGTGTCCCAGGCAGCCCCATCCCTTCGCTCAGGGGAGGCATGAGGTGCCATGCCGCAGAACTGAAATCAGGAATGGCATCTTGAGCCCCTGCCGGCCCCTGTGCTTGTCCCACAGCACACTTGCCATACCCTCACGGCTCCCTTCCATCCTCCCAGCGCCCAGCTCAGCGCTAGCCCTGTGGCACACCTGCAGCTGCCCACCTCTCTGTTGTTGCTGGCACTGCTGCTGTGACAAGTTCCTGGCACAAGAATGAGACTCCGAGCCCAGCACCTGCCCTGGGTGGCACAGGCCCTCAGGACGCCCAAGCCTTGTGCCTCCAGTGGTTGGGGGTGGCCGGGTCGGGAAATCCTGGTTAGGGGCTGGGAGAAGACAGATGCCATTTTGGCTGAGCCACATGGCAGAGATGGGGAGGGCTTCCCACCATGTGGGATTGGAAGTGGGCGGGGGCGATGAGGGACCAATCAATTGAAGGCCCACACCTCCCTGAGGAGGGGGAAGGCGTGGGAATGAGGCATACATGCATGCATGAGGCGCGAGGAATGCTGGGTTGGGGCAGAGGGTATAAAAAGCAGCGCAGCTTGGATGCCATGCTCTTTTTGACTTATCTTTGTGCTGATCTGCTAGAAGGACCTGCTGCTGTTTGGGACCTTGACAACATCTTGAGCCATGTTCCATCTGGGGCCAGGACACCAGAGACTGATTCCTGAACAATGCAGCACTTTGGCATCGTCTCGGATTCTTTCATACTCTATGGGTTCCTGGTTTGGCTAGAGAAACCTAGCCTGCCCTTCTCCCCCCTCTTTCTCCCTCTTTTTCTTCTCTTCTTTTCTTTCCCTCTTCACGGCACCACTCCCCCAGTTTCTTCCCCACTCTCCATGAGTTTCAGGGATGGCAGGAGAGAGAGGGCTCTCCGGGATCTTTGCAGGCCACAGAGTCCAGTCCTATCCTCCACTGACTCACAGGTCCCGGGGTGAGAGGAGATGGCTCTTCTAGTCTGGGGGTAGTGGGGTTTGTTCAGCTTATCTCTATCTTCATTTCTCTCTCTCTCTGTTCCCTGGGAACGCTACCCTGGAAAACCCTTGCTCTACCACACCTTCCTCCCTCCAGCACCCCCTCTGGCCAACAGGAGTTGTAGCTTCTGAACTCGCCCTGTACCCCTGTTGTTTTTCACTGCTTGCACGCAGTGTTGTTTTCAAGCCAAAGAGCTTGTGTTATTTCATCGAGAAGGATTATTTTGTTGTGTTCTGGCTACGCGTTGTCTTTATGTCAAATATTCGATCCTATTCTCTGGTTTTCTATTACATTGAAAAGAGTGTTTTTTAATACATAATATATACTTTTATTTTTCTGTTTTAATGAAAGTTCTTTCTATCCTTATACTCAAACAAGTCTCAAAATTTTAATATTGAATTTATTTTGATTTATTTTCTCTGTCCCCTTAAATGATGACAAGCGGGAAAACAGGGGTTGAGCCAGTAAGAGAAACTTGTCTGACTGTATGAGAGTGTGCAGGGAGTTAAACAGGGCACCTGTCAGGTCACTGGAGCCACCAGTGCAATGGGGCTTTGGTCCCAGCAGTGACAGTGTGGGGCAGTGTGACTCCAGAGCAGCATCCAAATGGTCAGACAGGAATGTCTCCTTAACAAGCCTTCAAACTTCATACATGAGCTTCACGAGCTCATTTATACCATGAGCTCTTTGACCTAAGTTTCACTGAACACAAGGACAGATGATTTTCTACTGTCTGATGAGCTTCACCTTCATACTGGAGTGCCTCTTAATTTGAGAAGAACATGACATTGGTAAGGTTGCTACATACTTCAACTAAGCAAGTGACATTATTCCCATTCCTTTTCTGGTTGCAGGACCAGACTTCCCCTTTCTAGTCTCCCCAAACTTCCCTGAGCTACATCTATTTTTAAATACTGTGTTATCCAAGAGCAGAGTGTGTCCACTCTTACCTTTCAAAATTTTGTTAGTCCATTAGTCAAATTAAGAAAAGGTTGGAAGAAGGTGACTAGCTGATTTGAAAACTGAAAGTGCAGCTGTGAAATTACAACTCTCTGATGAAGAAAAAGAAGTGGACATTTTTAGCCTTTTCAAGTCAAGATTTTGACACAGGACCTCATGTCCACTGTATCATTTTATTGAAGATGTCTTAACTATGTCAAGAGCTGTGTAAGATTTTCGTTCCAGTTTTGTTACCCAAATGTATTTCTAAACCTCATGCAAAACAAAAACCCATTCTCTAATCATGCATTGGGGGTTTTTTTCCTCAAATTCACAAGCAGGCTTTGTGCATGTGTGATAAGCATTAAGTTATTTTTTGATGACAGAAGCCTCTTTAGACAAGCTTTTCACATTGGTGTGACTATTGTATCTGATCTTATAGACAAAAAGAACCAACTTGTATGCATTTTTCTGACCACCTGCTATAACTGACTTGGAATACTTAAGATTATCACTCTTGTATAAATCATATTACATTTATGAGTAAATACTAGTATAGAAATGCAGGTGCCTACAGAGTTTAAATATATCCCTCTCTCTCTGTTCTGACTGTATAAGAGCTGAAAGAGCAGTATAGAGTAGTATTCTAAAAACAATGTGAACATTAAAGCAGTAGTTTATTAAAAACTATAAAATGGTTATGTTGCAGGTGAAAATTAATAGCCCATGTAGAATTCTCCTGAGGAAGATAAAAGAAACTCAGAGGAGCATAAATAGAAATCTTATTCTTGCCTTTTGCTAGAAGTGGGTAAATTCTGTGGGGATTTTGGAACAAATGTCATCAGAAATGTCACCATGTATAATAGTGCATTATTTTAATGGTTGTGTTGTTCTCATGAATGCACAATATTTTTATTCTTCCCTGAAGTTTTGATTTGTGAAATACAAATGCTTCAGGCAACTGGATTCTTGAACTGTAATAAGACATACTACAAATGCGTAGGTTCTTCTGGCAAGAAAATTGAAACTCCCCCAGTTGAAGCAGGTAAAAGTACTACTCTTGAACAAGCCATCTTGCAATTTCTGAAACTTGCCAGACAATATTTTAAATCTTACTTACCTTATGCCTTAGTTAAATTCACCATCCAACTTTGAGCAGCTGACTGATGCTGTCTGTTGTATTTTCATGAAGTCTCACTGATAAAAGATAGAAATTTCTGTTTCCTAATCTTCTAAAGACCATAATAAAACCTATTCTATATACTTCAACAGTTCTCTGAAGTCAATGATAAGCTGACTTTTAAAGTGAGATATGCAGAATTTTAATGTAGCTCAACCCAATTTTATATTTCTTAACATTTTATAGAAGTTGAAGAAACTCTTTGTAACACAGATATGTGCATGATGTGGAAACAACTTATTAATAAGTATCAGAGTTGTAAATGAAATGCAAACTAATTATTCAAACAGCTCTAAATGCTAAAGGAAAGCTCCTCCTTACCATGAAAAATGTACAGGTGGAGAAGGAATTGTAGTAGTATTTCTCTGCATGGTGAACAAAATGCATCAGAGATGCACACGCTTGGGGTCAAATAATGTCATTCTCTTTCTTTCTGTGTGTGCTAGCTGCAATGCAGTCCTGTTCCACGTAGGGGGAAAAAGGCCAATCTTGTCATTACACTACCAATTTCTAAAGCATGTTTTTTTCACACACAATCAAAAGGCCAAGTGGAATAGCACTCAGCAAGCCCACTCTACTTAATTCATTCTTCAAAGTAAATCAAGTGGGATTGTCTTCAAAGAAAAAAGTGCTTTCCATCACTTCTCAAAACCCTCAGTAGTTTTCAGCAACTCTGGAGTCCAGCTGCAATAGCAACAGTCAGCAGTAAACAAAATGTCTCAGCTGTTTTTCCAGTAGGTGTTTTAAGAACTGACAAATTTATGTGCAAGTTGTTAATCTCTTCCCCAAGCCCTTCTTCAGTTTTCTATAATGGTTTCCCCTCCATTTCCCTCTGTCTTTTGATAATGAGATGCAACTCAGGACTTAAAAAGAAAAACAAACCAGTTAAAGGTCAATAGACACCAAGTTGATTAAAAAAGAGGCTTAACATCTGAATACCACTGTATTAATGACTTTCTAATTAAATATTATGGAGTGTTTTATACTTTTTAGATGAAAATAGTGAGGAATGAGAGAGATATTAGCTACGAATTGGCCCTGTGGGGTCTCTGGGGAATGAGAGGCTTCCTGAGCCTCCACAGCCTCAAGATTTGGTGATCCTGGCCAGAACTTCATGATGTAAGTAATACCAACCCTAGCAAAATCATGCCTTTGTTTTGGAGCAGTTGTTCTGTTGTGCTGTCTTTGACGAGCTATGTTGTCTTATGAGAATTACTAGCATACCCTTGTTAAGCCAAACTTTTCTTTCAGATCCCACCTCAGCTTCCTTGAAAACATTGGCCTAGAGGGTTTTTGATCAAAACATCAACAGAAGTTCCATGAGCCCCCGCTAAATCCAAGGAAGCATGTTAAGCGTGATTATCCTCAAGAAGATATGGAATATAAATTGAAGTAGGAAAAAATATTTCCTAATATCTGAAAATGCAACTTGATGAAAATGCAACAGCAGAAGAAAGGAATTATCCTTCCATGATTCCCATACATGAGGTTTGTGATGCTAAGTTACAGCCAATATTAAATAAGGGATAGTGATAGTTATCTGAGGAAAGTCAAGACCATAAGAATTTATATTTAATTTATTGCCTTTTGAGACACAAGTGCCAGGCAAACTTGGCCTACAACTTACTCAAACTTTAAAATTCATTCTTGTTGTGTTGCTTGAAGGTGAGGAACCTCAGTGTTCCCTGAGGTTATAGAAGCTTTTGGTGACATTGATCAGAAAACACATGACAAAATGAAATATTTTCCTGTTTTTCTTCACTTCAATGAACAAATAATTCTGCTGTCATCTGCACAATATTTTAACGGGAATTAAATAATAAAGTATTAACAGACTTACTGTTCTTTTATGAACAAAGCTGTATTTTTAATGGACTTAGAATTGTTGCAGAAACATCAAACTGAAGAAGAGTTTGATCCACATTTTTTCGGTAAATCTCAGATCTTGTAAAAAGCCTTAGATTCCAATAATCCACTTATGAATTTGCAAAAATGTTAATACCATCTTTTCTGCAAATCTAAAGTGGACAAATCTTGTTTTAGTCTTGTGCTTTCTTTTGAATTTTCTATTTGGAGATCCATATTTCAAGGCAGACTTTTCTTTTGCTTTCACCAAAGATCATTGATATGACACCCCTTTTCCTCACTAGAGGAAGTCTGAAGTTTTCCAGGTTATATATGTATCAATTTATGTCCATATCTAGTAAGCAGAAAGGATGTTGAATCTTCCTAACCACAAAGCTTTGTTGGAGAGGGCTAGTACTGCACATCTCTCAGGGAATTGGGAATGTTATCACTGAGGATTCTGCCTGTGCCAGGAGTCAGACTGACCCTTCTTTTGAAATGTAGGAAATTCAATACAGAAAAGCTCATGTCTGGACTTCAGGCTGGTTGAGACCGTGAGCTCTGGATATGACACACTGGCTCTTTTTCTAATACCTACCTTTCTTGTTGGCCAAGGGCAACCACAAATAGTTTGAAATGGTCAGAATTGCACCCCCCACATAGGAACTGGGATGCACTTCTGGATTCTGCGGTTGAGATACAGCCTCTCTCTGCAATAGTTTAA
>WEIV01028612.1:163635-181335 GCA_013390005.1 Calyptomena viridis | reverse complement strand
AGAGAAGGGAAGAGGGTTGCAGGGGTTCGCGGGTAGCATTGCTCCTGAATCCAGCTCTCCCCCGAGGAGCGGCGGTGGGGATGGAGAGAGGCAGCCCCACACCTCCATCCCCTNGCTGCTCTCGCCCCATTCCCGGCTCAAACTTTTCCCTGCGTCTCCCTTCTTGGCTCGGGGGGCGCAGCCCGCGGGGCGCTCCGGTCGCTTCCCTCGCCCCGAGGCGTGGGGAAGGGAGACATGGGCCGTTGCTGACCACCGGGATCCCCCCTCTCCAAGCCAAAAAAAGAGTGGTGGGCGAGAAAGAGGAGGGAAGGCACTGAATAGGGCCGGCGTCTGTTTTGTTCGAAAGCCACGAATTTTTCGCTCCTTCCTCCGCGCCCGCCCTATGCCACGGGGTTTTGTGGAATTAAAGCCCTCGGGGCGGGCAGTGGGACCTGCGGCCGGTGTGGCCGTGAGTTGTTGGCCCCGGGGGAACCTCGGGGCAGAGAGCACGCGGCTGGAGCCGTCGCTCCGGGAGGAGGCGGGGGCAGCATTTCCCGTGCTGTGCCGGGGCGATGCGAGGCAGTGGGAGCTGGTGTGACCGACCCTCACCTCCTCCGCTGTAGTTTGTGAAGCACCCTTCGTTTGCCTGGGGTGAAGCTTTATCGTAACGTATTCTTCTTGTTTGCGGTGTGAAGTAACATGCGAATGACCAGTTGACTACGTGAAATACACTTCAGGTTCTTATTTTTCTGGATCCCTCGCCCTTTCTTTTAAATAGTACTTGCAATTGCACCCGTTGCATTAATTCTACAGGCGTTTGAAGCCTTTATCGTAGGATACTTTCATTAATGGCAGTTCTCAAATCAGTATCTACACTCGTGAGACTTCGAAGCATGGTTTTTATAAGGATTGATGTGTAGTTAGGGGGTCTTCTTTTCCTGTTGGCCCTTCTATGAATGAGTTTTTAATTGAGACATTTGAGATGTGTCGTCGATTAACAAATGTGCTGAAATAGTGCTAGTCTGAACAGATTGCATCCCCCCTTGTACGTCTGACTTTGGTGTGTATAATTTAATGTCTGTGTATCACAATTGTAAAATTACGTAAGCACCTACAAGCCTTTTACCACAGGAAGGGAAATGTACCGTATATGCAGCTGGTATGTTGTAGGAACAGCTAAAATAAAAATTTCCCAAACATAGTATATTTTAATTCAAAATTATAGTAAAATCAAACCAGTGATTTTTGCTTTACTCTAACTAACCCGTTAGACTGATGTTAAAACCGAAGGTAACACTTATGTAAAGATTTTTTTATGAGCTTGTTCACTGGCATAAGAAGAGTAGGAAGTTCTCATAACTTATATGATCCGTGGTATTTTTTGCTGAAAATGTGGCGTGCAGCCCGTTTTGGAACTGCAAGTACAAACAGTCAGGTTGATACTGTGGGGTATGTGTTAGGTAAGTGGAGAAGAATGTCGAATATCCTTCTGACCAGGGTAGGTGAAGCTTGTCAGGAGTTGAACAATTGTATCTAGGAAACATGAGGTTTTTGTTGGTTTGGTTTTTTTTTTTTTTTTTTTTTTGTGTGTGTGTGTAGCATGTCAGCAGCTACATACGTTAGTTTCTATTGCCAAGTATCAAAAATACTGATGTATTGCACCAGTCAGAGGTTTATTAAATGGAGACACTCGGGCTTCTTTGAAGTGAAGTAGACTTGTTAGTAGCTGGTTGTTTCAGTGTACTCAGTTTAGGTTATGATTCTTGGGCTTTTATTAAATGCATTCGATATCTACAAGTAGAGCTATGTCCTACTGAATTCGATAGCTACCACAAACTTTCTTTTTTTCCTTATTCTAAGCCAGTCCTTGAAATGTCTATGTGTGTTTGTGATCCTGTTGATGACACATCTTTGTCCTGGTGTTAGTGGATGCAGAACACAAAGGTTTGGGTTCATATGTCTGTTCCAGGGAGAGCCATTCTGTAGCCTACAATGAAATGTTTCTGTGTTTAGTGCACAATGGAGAATCAGTTTTCTTCCTAGTCATCTCTGCTGTTTAACATGAGTACTGTTTTCCAGTCATCTTTTTTTTGACTGCCTTCTCCCCTCCTCACTTTAGTATAACAGCCTGTACTTTCCCAGGTTAAACTACATCTAACTCTTTTTCAGCTTCCTTTTTATTAATGTTCTTCTTGTCTGAATTATAAGAATTTTAAACTGTTAATTTTTTGTTGTCATTAATGAAGCTATTAATTCAGTCTGGACCTCTTGCAAATCTCTCTCATTGTAGTTTTTTATTTCCTTTTTATGATGCTCTGTACTACTCCTGAGAATGAACGAGTACCAGATACAGAATTCTTCATAAAAATTTTGACAGGTTTATTAAGACTCTAATCAAATTACAGAGTACGAATTTCTTGAAAGTTGGCCTTTTTCAGGAGCTGTGTGTGATAGTTTGTTGTTTGCTATTCTTTTTAACATATTCCATGAAAGCAAATGAAAGGAGCAGCAGCAAGTTAGGAAAAGGAACAAGATACATCTTGTAATTTGTTGCATTCTTAGAAATAGTGCTTGTCTGTCTTAGCACATAATTGAAATATTGTGTCTTTTGTCTTTCTTCACAGATTTCAAACGAAAAAAACCTAAGCAAACAAAACCCCAAGCAGCTTCTCTGTGTCCCCCTGCCTCCCAAACACAGCCATAATCTTCAGTGTAATGTTTCCTGGTCTCTGTAGATTGTTTCTTTACACCGCTGCTTTCCATGACCCTTCAACTTGGGTGCGTGCCTGTCGGAATCTAGGCCAAAATGTTTTGGCAGTGTGTTCTTTGTTGAAGTCTAGCTATTCCTTATATAGCACCTCCTTTCATCTGCAACTCCTACAGTTTGATAAAGAACAAGTTCAGCTTGTTTTCACAACTCAATCACTTTAAACTTATGTATTTTTTAAATAATATTTTTAGAAATTTGCATGTTTTCAAACTTGAAATATTTCCTTTTTTTTTTCCCCCAAAATTTTTTTTGAAGAATGCTGCTGGTTTTTTAACTAGCTTATAGAAATATGCATTGCACTGCCTGATGGTGTCTGTGGAAGTGTGTGGGTTTTTTTAATACTAAATTAATGTTATGAGGGTAAAAATTATAGAAATGCATCAGCTTACCTGAAGTCATTTAACTGTGATATTTCAGATCATAGAGATAGTTAAGCATAAAAAGGACTCTATGTTTTACAAGTTCAGGTAATTTATTAGAGCAGTTATTCGTCAGACTTTCTCGTGCAAAGTAGTTAGTGTCACAAATGAACAGGCAAGAGTAAATGTTTCTAAATTAATCTTTTTCCTTTCCCCTGACAAAACATTTATAGTCTCTCTTTGGGAGAGAATCTAACTCAGAGATTTGATATGATAAAGGAGAAGATATTATTTGTTTTATAAAAATGTAATTAAATACACTTACAGAGAAATACACAAAAATCAAAGCAGTCTTATCTATCATTTGTAATTGTGTACTAGGGGAAACCAGTGGCTTTTTGAAAATGTGTAAAAATACTTTAAAGTAATTAAACTCAAATTAGCCCTTTGCTGCTAGAACAGCAAAAGTTGCTTCAGTTTTATTTTGTCTTTGAATGTGCTACAATTTGCATGTGATATACAGAAGACACTGGTGCAGGTAGGCGTGTATGTGTAAGAGACTTCTCAGTAGCTCTCTTTTCCCACAAAGCTGTTAAAATGTATTGACAAATTATATGGAAAATGAGTAAAATTAAAAAGTGAAGTTACTTTCTTGGTTTCACCCCATCCTTCTCAAATGTTTTCCTTTCCTTTATATATTCAACTTCTTTCATGGCACTGTTGGTTCACAGATCACTCATCTATCTGTATTTTCAGATGCAATATTACGCTTATAAAATGGATATAAATTTTCTAAGTGGAACTTAACCAATTCAAATGGAATTGAAAACACCCAGAACATGATGACTCCAGAAGTTTTGTCCCCCCCCTTTTATCTGAGAAATTAATCAAGCATTACTGCTTGATTAGTTTGGTAGCAATGTACACAGTGCATGTTAAACCAGGCAGATGTCATACCCTTATCAAAGATCTACTTATGATAATTAAAAAAAAATCCTAACAGGGTGAGAGGTAAGAAATCTGCACATGACCAGGGGAGAGGTACACCTAATCCAGTATATCAGTCTCAGATGGTGGGCACTCAGGAAAGGGGATTTTTGGCAAGGCGAGCAGCTTCCTTTTGTTGCACACAGAGACAATGTGTTGGTATTTTATACTGTAAGTGGATCGTGCCTAATGACATATTCAGCCTGTATTGTTTTTAGTGTTTTACTTGCTTTGTGGGAAGGAATCTTTAAGTTGTGTGGAAAAAACTATGGTCCTTGTTTTTTCGAAGTTGCTAATTGTATTTCATATATCCTAGCTCTTGTATTAGAAGATGATTCATCATTTCTCCCATTTTACCTTCTTCATGCCATGCAGGATTTTTTCCACCCTATCTCAACTATTCCTTTTCTAGTCAAAAAAGTCCAGTCGTAGTCACTTGCTATGAAGGTACCTTTCTATATCTTATTTCTATTGTTTATCAGCCTTTCTGTTCCAGTTTCTGTTCAGAGTATCCAAGAGACAGCTGCCTGATAGATTTATATAGCACTTAATAAAGATTTCTGTTCTGTTCCCTATCTATAGTGTGATCATTTCTTGTCATTTGCTTTTTTGACCATTTGTCTCACTCCTGGTTGTGAGATGACACTTTTATGGAACTATCTATTTCATTACTGAAGAGCTGAGATATTGCACTTAAATGATGGTCTGAGGAGTGGCTGTGTCAGTGGACAGCAGGATTCTTGAAAAGGAGTCTCTAACCAGACCTTTTAGAGGGAGGAGAACTTTTAAGCAAGGCTCTTGAAGGACCTATGACCTCATGTTGGATGTTTGGGAGACGTACCTGATTAATGCTTATCCCGTGGTTTGTCTCTGTCTCTTTCTGAAATGCTCTTGTTAATACAAATGATTTCAAAAGAGTTTATCTTCTTACCTGTAAAGATTGGCAGTATCTGGATTAACATGCAGAGATCTGCAGCACTGTTGTAGAGTTGCTTCTTGCTCTGGTGTCTTTATGATGTTTTGGTATGACCTCTTTAGCTGGTAGACTCTTAGGTCATCTTACCTGTCAAGAGTTGGATATGTGACTCAGTGTCAGCTTTGCTTTACATTAGCATCTGTTTTGGTACAGTCTCTACTCTTCCTTTTGCAACACAGATGCTGTTGAATGTGTAATAGGAAGCTTCCAAAAAATTACTTTAGTCCTGATAGCTGAGTCAGTCAGGACACACCTTGTGTTTTCATATGCTGATGGAATCCAACCTGTCATAGCTTAGCATTCTTATGAAAAGATGCCTTTGTAGTGCTGCTCCCAGAAGTGTGCACTCAAATTTAAAGCTTCAGTTGCAATCTGCCAATGCTATTAAGCTAATTTAATTTACTGCTGCCACGGAGGGGGCATTTCTGTCAGTTGAATGGCTCTTGGATCTTTGCCTGTGCTAGATCTGGCCACGATGTGGCTTGTGGGTGAGCTGGTATGGGAAAGATGGGGCTTGGGATTAGTTTCCTATTAGCTGATGTGTGACCATCTAAGTTTGATGTATGGGAGGATGAGAACTTATGGTGGGCAGACTCAGTTTGACAGCTGTAATCGTAGTGCAGCTCGTGTAAGGTGAACCTGGCACTGTTTTGGGGCACCTGAGGAAGTACAAAGAGGAGGCAGGAGGGCATGGATTGGCATGTGAAAAGAGGCCTAGCGCTCCCTCTGGAACTGTAGGGGTGAGAAGGGTGAGGGTGGTTGAGGCTGCCTTCTGGCTGATTACACACCAACTCGTGGCAGAGTGCTAGTGTTTCTGACATGCATCTTTGCATGTAAACTGGGCTTAAATTTGTTCTTTTGTTATGATAGATAGCTAAGGCATTTATTACTTAAATGTATAAACAAGGTTTATGAGATTGTTGTGACACCCAGTTTGGGGCACAACAGGAACTGGTTTAAAGCTGGGTTCTGCGGTTTCACATCTTTCCACGCATGATCCGACCTTCCCTATCCTATAGGGTGTTTAAATAGGATTGCTCATGAGACGTGGATATGGGTAGATGAGGAAAAATGGGCCATGGTTTCAAATGGCCAGGGTTAGCCAGTTGGGGAGCAGTAAATAGTATCTGTGAGAATTTTGTATCATCTGGCTGAGCATAAAGTCCTGCTGTACCTAATTTTGGAGGTCAGAAAGGCCATTACCTTGTGTTGCTTCCTGGTAAGCCTTGACAACAGCTGGCTTTAAACAAGTAGTTTAAAACAATGCAAATTACTCAGTTTGAATTCTCCTATAGTGCATACCTAATATGCAGTTTCAAGTCACAGTCTGGGCTTACCAGGAAGCTATATAGCTGAAAGTTGTGTTTGCATTTTCTAGACATTTTGTAAATATTGAAAGCCAATAGGAACATACTGGAGTGTTTTCCTGAACAAGAAGTTATTAGTATCTGTATCAACTCAGTGCTGTGTTTAAACATAGAGGCAAAAAATCCCCCAAACCCCAAAAGGCTACTTGTCTTCTTAGCCTCCTAAGCACGGAATATGACAAAAGAATAGCTGTTTGTTGTAGGGTGTTTTTGTAAGTATGTGCACACGTACCTTCAGACTTGAAAAGCTGATGTTGGTGGCATGTGAAACTGTTTTAAATGTTTTTTTTCTTCTGATTGTTGAGCTGTTCAATAATCAGTAAAACTGTGGAAATAAGCATGAAATTATCATGTATAAAAGGTATTTTGACATTTAGGGTATTTCTTTATTTGACTTAATATCTGATATATTTCTCTGTAAATAAGCTGCATTTGTCCTTTGAAAGGTAAAAGCTAAGTACTTATCAGTGAATGTAAAACAAATTTTTATGTTTGCTTTTTGTTACTGAAATTTAATTTCTGTGAAGGTTGGTTTTTATTCACCAGTCTCTACATGTATTTCAGTTAGGAACCATTTATTTGTTGATCTAATCAAATCTATTTTGTGGTTTGTTATGGTCAAATCTTTGCCTTAACAGCCTTTGCACTGTTTTATTTTAAACAGTTTATAATATTCAACGTATCAAGACATGTAAGTAATACAGTAGTCTCTGATTAAAAACACCTGAGTCTCCATATAAAACAGGGAGCAATGCCAAAAGGAAGGAGGTCCTCTCAAAAGTTGCAGCAAATGTTACAGCAATGGGGCAACCTTGTACTGATAACTTTGAATCACTTTCTCAAGCATAATAGGCCACAATTATAAACTTATTTTCCTGTAGTTTTAACATTTGGGACTGCATTAGGATTTTTTGTTGGCACAGCTATATTTGCTTATAGATTTGTGGTGGTTCCTCCCCACCCCCACCCCTGAAATTGCTCTGTGGTAGGCGTGCATACAAACAAAAAAACTTTTGAGTGTGGATGAGATCTAAAACACATTCTATGGTCTAATAGTCTAGAGGGGACAAAACCAAACCAAATAAACCCCAAAAACACAACAGTATTTTCCAGTTAACTTTAATGTGTAAAAACTATTTTTAAGCTAGAGGTTGTTGTGCATGGGCTTGTCAGGCATTTGTTCTTTTTAAGAAGACAATATGTATATGTAATTGGCTGATATTTACAATAATGCATGAAGTATATACCTATGTAAAAGATTTGAGGGACTTAATTTCTTGCAGATGGGTGCTGTGAAAAAAAAATTCTTTGCCTAATACTAAGGGAAATATGAGCTTATTTTTGTTAACCAGTTTATAAAATATTGGATCCTTCACTTTGTCAGAAAGTCGTTTACTTCTGCTACTACTTACTAAAAACATGTGATTGTATTTATTAATTGAGTAGAAAAAGAAGCCATTTGTCAACTACCATGTCATGAAATTAATTCTACTGACTTATGAGACACTATTGAATACTTTAAACCCAAGTTCTGTTGCAATTAAATTATGCTATGTTCATTCTAATTATTACACACTGGTTACTCAATTTATTCTGAGGAGTTGTGTGCTTTCTTTTGTATGTAAACACTTGTTCTGTAATAGTAAAAATGACTGATGCATATTAACTAGAATAGAAAAATACTGTGATGAACAATTGTGGCTGTAGTTCAAATTAATTCAAAATTGCTCAGAGTTAAATTTTTGACTGGATAGCTAACTTCTTGAACTATTTTTGTATTGCTATTTCCAGAGAGAGGTTGTATTTATTTGTGACTCCTATGGTGTGGTTATGATATCTGTTCTTTTTAAATGTTTTATGGGTTTAAGTAAAATAAGAAAAAAAATGTATTGAAGCTCTGAAATTTTAGGCTGTTTTTATCTTCTTTGCTACAGTGAAAAATTAAAATTATAAGACCTAGTGGAGAGTTGTCCATTAGAAAAATGCTCTGATTTGATATTTTGACACATCATTATATTGATATTATCTCTGTGTGATATTAGGCTGGAGTAAGATCAAAATGTTATCAGTCATCTTGGTTCTCCTACTGTTACCCTGTTTGCCTATTCTTTGTAAATGTGAAAGCATTTATCAACCATGAGAGTGCTGAAGAAATGTGGCCGAGTTCATGACTTCATACAGCAGAGTTGTTCTCCATGCTGACTGTCGTTACGATAATTAAAATGCTTTAAAGGGATGACTTCATAAAATCTGCTAGCCCAAAATACCAAGGGCAATTTTATACTTTGTTCAACTTCTGATTCCTTAGAAGAAATGCATTTTAACAATTATAGAAGATACCTGAAAAAAAAAGTCTCCCAAATTAGTATGCTTAAATCTGAGTATTGTGCATGTGTTAAATAGATAATGCATGCCAAAAAATGGTTGTGTTACCTTTTCAGTGCTACTTGTCGTAAGTTTTACAGAGGAGATAATGATGTTGGTTTAAAAATAATGTTGAATAAACAGAAAACCCCCATACAAACTCGGAACTACTGAGCGGTTCCATAATCCCTTCCCCCATCCCTGAAGAAAAGAGTGGATTATCATTTTCCCACTATTCTCATGATCCTTGCGCCCTCCTTCCACTTTTTTTAATCTCCTTTTCTTCTCCTCTTTTGCTGGAGGAGTTTTATGTCAATGTTAGAGTTTTGTACCATAAGTGGAGGAAGACAAGGCATACGAGATTACTTGCTTAAAAATGCTCAGTGAGTATAAATATCATTAGACTTTTCAGGAAATTTTTGTGTTCCTTCTCTTAACTCCTTGGCTATATCTGTCTTTGATGTGATAGTTTTGTTTGGTGCATTCTGTGTTTACTTTTCAGGCTAGAAAATTTCCAGTTAAAGGAGGCTTTCCACTCGTGCACAACAGAAATATAACAAAATGGTCTTTTCAATCTTTTCTTTATTCAATTCAGAAAAGCCAAACAAGTACTCGTTTTGCTGTTAGTTTTTACTTGTAATCTGTCCTGACTCAACTTGTGAAAATACTGGAACTTGCAAACTCGTTCCACAGGCTTGCCAGTTCTTCAGCATATGAATACTTTGTGTGTGTGGTCTTGTTTAGTGCAAAAGTTTCTTATATTCCTGTATTTATAAATATCTCTGTGAAGTTGGCTTTCCTTTGTCGCTTCCTTTTCTTTCAGGTAGTATGGCAAACTATTCACAACCCCTACCCCCAAGAAAACCCTTCTGTGTACTTAAAGCTATATTGTATAGACATATATAAGTGTGAATTAAGGAAAGACTATTTCCAGGTGAGACGAAAATGCTTGGTGTGTAATGATTTGGATTTCTAAATCAGTTAAAATGACTCTTGGTAATGACATGGAATTCAGTTTCCTTGGTAGACGCAGGCTAAATAGGTAGGTGTAATGTCATAGAATATAAAGAGTTGAAGTTTTGTTGTTTTTTTGGTCTGGCTGAGGTAGCTGAAACCTGGCTGAAAGGTTGTCAGTCAGATTGTTGGTTTTTTTTAATATTAACTTTTAGTATTTTTAAACCAATTCTATTACTAGTTTCTGACTTGGGATGCTATTAATAGCCAACCTGGTTAGCTTTTTTCTCTGATAAAGTTAATTTAATGGTTTAATGCTTTGATTCATCTTGCCTAAGCAGGAAGGTGTTGCCTTCTTAGGTGGTGTGTTATTCTCAGCACTTTCCATCCCCCACTCCCCTCCTTTTTTTTTCCATTTTCCTGTCCTTTGAAATGTCTGTATGCTGATTTGGTTAAATACTGCAGGGTAGGCTAACAGCTCCTTCTGAGTCATGTTGAAGGCATGAAATGCTTTCAGGTCTTCAGTTCTTTCCAGGGATGAGTGAGTTCCTGTTTGTGTATCCTGTTGTCTGCACAGCAGCAGTTAACAAGCAGACTCAGGTTGTTTTAAGTTCGTTGAAGTAGACATATTGAATGGCTTTTTTGGGAAGGGGTGATGTTTTTTTCCTCTGGCTCACTTGTCTGTATTTTTTGAGTTTATACTCCAAATGTTCAATTCTGTTGGTAATTTATTGGTGTTTCTCTCAACTATTGAACAAGGAGTTTTGTTGAGTGACGAGCATTTGGGAAGGGCAAAATTATGCTCTTGTTTAGAGAGACTGCACAGATGTTCTTTATGAGCATTCAGAAGAGGGAAGTCTGTATATTACTTTCAGGTTGACAGAAACCATGTATTTTAAAATCTTTGGTCTGAGCTTTATAGGCTATGTGATGAAGCTGTGAACCTGAAAGAGTAGCGTTTGTGATTAATAATGACATTTGCAGACCCTAGGAATACTGAAATAATCTGTTGGATTGCTTTGCTTGCATAATGATGGTATCCAGATGCTAAGTATAAACATCTCTCTCTGTTTGCTTAAGCATGGAAATGGGAATGAAAACAAGTACTAGATAGTTCGTGTTTCTGGGAAATAATTTTGGCCATCCATTTCTTAAAACAGCTATGCTTTACTTGTCACCTGAAAACAACTTTAAATAATTTATGGGTGGGTCTTATTCTATGGTAGCGAAGTTTAGAGAATTAGAAAAAATATCTGTTTTATTGAAGTGAATATGTGATTAAAAAAACAAGAACAATAAAACCACCTCCTGCACTTGAATGTGAAGCATTTGCATTGTGAACCTAAACAACTGAAGCAAATGCCAAAGAAAATGCTCAAATTTACTAAGTTTCTATATTAGGCAGTCTCCAGAGGACACAGGAACAAGCGAATGAAGTTGGTAAATGTTTATTTATCTCCCCAGTACAATTTTATTCACTATTGAGGTGCAATGCAGTACTGATGTTGTTTACCTAATACACAGTTTGTTAAATTTTTACCAAATACTGTTTCCTGGTCTCTGCATGTGTAGTGCTTGCAACAAAGGTGTAGTGGAAATTAGTTTTGAAGATTTTTTTTACATGAATACTACTTTGAAAATAGGAATAATATAATATTATCTTGCTTTGTTTTATGAAATATAGGAGGTGTAACTGCCATACTTCTTTCTTGTTATGTCATCAAAGTCCAGATAATTATTTTTAGAAGACTCCTCTTAAAGGAAAAGCAACTGCTCTTGTGTTTGTTGGAGGACAAATGTAGGTCCTGGGATCACAATTTTGTAATAAACACCCCCTTAAAACCTAAAGATAACAATTCTTCTTCCATGTTCTTCCATGTTACCTCAATTATTGTCTTGTGGTTGAGGATGCAGTTCTGTGATGGCACCCTTTCCGCTATTAAAACAAAACAGAAGATTTGAAAAAGAAAGTATAAAATGAATCAGGTGGACGGACCTGTAAATACACTGCAGAATTCTTAAAGTTGATGAGTTCCCTCAGCACTGTGCCATCAATGAGGAGTATGGCTTTTTTTTTCTGTAAGACAAAATGTGGACTGAGAATGGAAGGAAGTTAGGCCCGTTCTTGTTGCTGCTCTTCAGCTTTTGGTACTTTAGGAATAACTCATATTTTATCATCATCTTGTTACACTGACAGTTGCAGGCATGTGGGCAGCAATACATAAAATTCTAAACAACTCCACTCACGCTCTATGTTGACAATATTGCCAGGAAAACAAACCAACTGTACCTGGCTGTGGGATGAGTACTTTCTTGTTAAGACCTCATGGCTCTGAGCTATGGGTAGACAGGGGGTTTTGGTAATTTTCCTTTTAATTCTCCAGTTTCTTCCATGCTTCTGCTCACTTTTTGTTTTATTGGTGTGGAGTTTTTTAAGCTCCCAGATCAGGGGACCTTTATCTGCCAGTTTACTGTGTTAAAAAAGCCCTGTCAAGGAAGAATCCAGGTAAAACTGATTTCTGTTTATTACCTAATCATTTTTTGAGACATTCAGCATCCAAGATGACTGTGTCTTATCACTGTATTATTCCTGACCTTCTATTACGCTCTTTCTTATCTGCTTATTTACTGTATTCCCACTATAGTAATGAAGCATCTGATTAAATTTGCCTTTCTTTATGTGAGAATTAAGAAAGATAAGGCATTGTGTGGCCTCAGCATTTAAGCAAAATGAGTCCTTATATAAAAGATTGTTTTGGCTATGTTTAGGCCCAAAGAAGTTGCTATTTCCTTATACTTTTGAGGTTCAGAATACAATTTAAAAAAAAAAAGAGTGGAATTAAACCTCAGGATTTCTGTCAAGTGTCAGGGGAAAAAGTAGAGAAAGTAACAACATTAAGAACATTAGAGTTGCACATATTAAAAATTTCAGTCTAAATAAGTTGTAATTAAGAGGATTTGCCTTTAGCAGTATAAAAGATAAACTACCAATGATTATATCTTCTATGTAAATGTTCAGTAATTGATGTATAGCTCATAAATGGACCCAGTGGCTGTTTGCAGAATGTGTTTATACATGGTAAAATATATAAATACTTCTAAGTTCCCTGGAGTATTTCTTGTTTCTTTCATATATGATTGATCAGTTTTCCTTAAGACATTGAATAGTTTGTTCTCAGACACAGTTTACAGATCTTGGCATGATGAAATGTTATAATAGCGGGAGGTAAAGTGTACAAAGAAGATATTCGTAATGGGGGACTGTAATCGGTGTTTGAAAACTGGCTAATGGATTGCAGAAGATAGCAGCCTAGCAGACAGACAGCCATAAGGACCATGTATGAAAATGCAAATGCATGGTAAAATTAAATGAAGTCTAAGCTTGGATAAATGTTCTAAAGTATAATTCAGTTTGCTTTCCAGAAAGTTTTTGATGGAAGACTTGTATAAGTAGGAAGGCATCCTTTTTTTAATTTAAGCTTTTAATGTGAATGGCTGTGATTATAAACATTAAAAAAATTTCCAAGGCAAAATAAGATTGTTTGGGTAGAGTTGTCTGCACACTTAGCTGCACTGTATTTTGCTCTTGGACTCTTGAGTTGCTAGAGGAGGAAGTTAGAAGAATTTTGTCCATTTTATCTGTGATACAGACTATGGCTGTATCTACACTGGCAAGCAATTTGGTTCAATTCATGCTGGTCGCTGAATTGAAGCACTTTGAAAAGTGAGATGCTTGGAACCGTTGCATGTGGTGTAGCCAGGCAGGGTTACCTCAGATTTTGTGGTCTTTTCCTCTAGGCTAGTTTGCTTCGGTGTCTTGTGTTCCTTGGGATCTCATGGTACATATTCTACTAACTTTGTACCAGGCTTCCCTGGGAGGTGTTTGAGCACTTCAGATGTGGAGTGTCTGGTTTGATCTTCTTTGAATGTGGTGGCGAAGTTCACATGTAGGAAAGCTGTGCTGAGAAACAAACTAGTGGTAAATGGAGACAACCAGGGCATTTATTCTCCTTTTGTTTTGAACCGAATTCCCAACACAGATACAGCTTATTAAAAACAAACAAACTAAAAACGGTAGGGCATTAGACAGGCTCCTGGCAAGAGAGTATCTAAAAATCAGTGGGATAAAATAATTGAAAGGAAATGTCCTCTGAAAAAGTAGCAATATTTTTTCAAATCATGTCTCTTGCCCTTTTTTTACAAGCATGCAACTCTGTTGTGGTTTTAACATTTGACTAGTAGGTTTTTCAAGTGGTGAGCAGATAGAAGATGAAGATGTGTTAATTTAGTGATGAGTGTTTTCAAGACTGAGAAGCAAACCTTGCAGGGAAAACTGAAAGATTGTTTAGATAGTGAAATGAAATGCTGTATTTGTAGAATGCTTTGTATTGGGTGGGAATAGCAGAGATATGGTCTTATGATGTTTGAGGCAGATATCATGCAGGCTAAAGATCTCTGATTCTGTTTTCCTCTCTGAGATTCTGTTGCAACTAACGAGACTCATATTTTAGAGACCTGTAATACTTTAGGCTCATGATGTTCCTGTGATTTCTGTTGTACTACACCCCTCATTTTGAGCAAAGAGGACTGTGTTCCCAGAGACTTGACTGTCACTCAGAAAGGGTACAATAAGGCATTATGCTTTAATTTCTTATGTTCTAACTTGTATCCTAGTTCCTTGTCTGGTTGGGGTTATCCCATCCTGCAATAGGTGTGTGAAATTATATAAAAACGAGACTGCAGAGAATTGCACCCTGCTGAGAGAACAAGTCCTTAATAAGGCAAGGATTGTCAGTATGTTTGCAAGTGGAGTTGATGGTAATAATGCCTATTAACAATGACACCTATAACATATCCACTGGGCAATAACATCAATAACACCTATTATGATTTTGAGGTTAAAGGTTGGTAAAATGGAACAAAAGGGTAGTTTTCCTGTGAAAATCTGAAAAGAGACAGGGGAGGGAGAGAGAAGAGTTGTTGAGAAGAATGAAGTAGAATACATTAAACTTGAAAGAGGAATATAAATCACAGGAAATTAGAATTAAAATAAGAATTGACCAGAAGGGGGGGAGCTATGTGCCAGCTGAGATGTCTGTCCCTATGGAGATTAATATCTTACTATGCGTGAAGACTGTGATCTGGAAATGAGATTAAACCAGGAATTGACCAGAACCAGGAGGTAAACCATTGCACCTTCATGGATGTGTCCACCCCCACGGAGATTAATGTGACACAGAATAAGGAAAATGTGATTTGAAAAAAAGATAAACATGCATTCACCATACCAAGAAGACGACCTTACAGGATTTGGATAGGAAATAGCCTTGACTTTCTTTCAGAGACTAATGTTCTGTTGTCAGATAGGTTCTTCCGAGGCCATTTGAACATTTTAGTTTAGCAGACTTAGCAGCAAAACTACTACTGAATGTTTTATTAATGTTGCAAAGTGAATTGTGGCAAGTTCACTCTTCTCATATTTAATCCTCTTCCTTACGCAGTAACTAATAAGCAGATCAGATTTCTGATTAAGCAATGGACAATCGATGTCATTATTGACATATGAGACAGTTTTTTCTACCTCTATCATTTCAACAGCTCCTGAAAGCATCGAGTTTCAGAGGTTAGATTGCCCTTTAGGAGGAGAGAAGTGCAAAATTTTCATCGTTTATATTTATTTGTCAGAAAACTGTGTAATATATTTTTTTATTTAAAACACAACCTTTTTGAGAAAAAAAAAGGTGCCTATTTTGAATTTATTAGGATGAATGTGTTCATTTGACACTTTCCTTTAAATGCCAGCTCTTACTCAAAATATTGGTACTATGGCTCATATTATGGATAAATCAGGTTAGAAATACAGATCAGCTGAAAAGATAATTTATCATTCCAAACGCTAAAGATTAGTTGCCCCTTTTTCTTCAAATTCTTCTAGTGCATGTTTTCACAGAAGAAGTCTGGAAAGTAAAAGTATATAAAACAAGTCATCTCAAAGTACAGTTGCAGATGCGATATATTTGGTTGTGTATGGGATATCTGATGACAGAAAAAAATTTTCAAATCTTCTGCTGTGTCTCCAATTTTTAGCATCAAAAGGTGTACACGTTTTCTTTTGCTAGAAGCCATGTAAATATCAGCTGTCAAAGGTGTGTGTTTCACTAGGCTCTCAGGCGAAAAGTACGCTGTTGGGTCGTAGTTGCTGTTTGGGTGTCTATTTGCAGCGGCGGGCAATGGATTCATGGACACTCTTTGGGTGGAGAGAATCTTGAATTGTGTTATTGTGATACAGCATTATTTTTATACTAGAAAATGGTTTACATTTTCTAAATGTTTATTCCTGTGAGATATCTATAACTCCAGCCATAGGTTCCCCTAAGGTAAGTCTCAAACCAATCAACTGAGGGTTAAAAAGTCCATAAGCTGTCCCCATGTGCCTTCTAGTCCAGTCACAGCTGTGGTCATGCACTATTCATGCACGTTTCCCAAACGTGGTGTGTTTCTGACTCCTGTCCAAGATGAAGGCTTCTATCCAAATATGGTCTTCCTTTTCCGGTGTCTCGGTCAACTACAAGCTGCCAACAACTTGACATGTTTTGGTTACGGTATCCTATCCCAAACTGCCACATCTCTGTCACAGGCTGCCACAGAAAAAGCATAACTGTAATTTATGTTATAGTAACATTACCTGTGCTACCACTTATTTTCAATGGCATTCTTTTAATGAAGGATGATCAGTGTTCCTCTTTCTGATGGGAACTGTTGTTGAAGTGGCACAATTTACAAAGTGAGTTGTGGCATCCCTTTCTTCTACTGTGGTAATTAGGACACGTAATATGATATTGTGAGCTGGAATAGTTTGGAGTTGATAATTTAATTTTCAATGGAATCAAGAAGGGTATGTGGACCAAGAACATGAGTGCATGGGCCAGTCTAATCAGGAGTAATACCCATGGGTGCTAGGTGATGGCCCTGAAAGAAAGGCGTCTGGGGTTGATAGCTGGCTGAATATGTCTGTGGTGTTTTTTTTTTTTTTGTTTTTTGTTTGTCTGCTTTTGTGGGTTTTTATTTTGTTTGTTTTTGTAAGCAAAACAAATGACATACTGGGCTTCACTGAGAGGCTTGTAGCCAGCAAATTGTGGCAAGCTGTTGTACTCTGCTACTCAGTGCTGGTGAGGTACATCAGGAGTATTTTGTTGGGAATTGTGGCTCTTGCCCTCTCCCAAGTCAAGAAAGCCTGCAGGGAAGCTGAAGTCTGTTGAGAAGCTGATGAGATTGAGAAGGTTGATGAGCTTGGAGCCTGGATGGTGTGACCTAGATGGTGTGATCTAGAAGGGGCACCTGAAAGGATCTGGGCTTGTTTGGTCTCAAGGTGAAGGTAAGGGGATAATCTTAAAAGGAGGTTGCAAGAACTTGAAGGGTGGTTATGAAAATGACAAAGCCAATCTCTTTGATAGCAGCAAATAATACAGCAAGAGGCAGTAAACACAAATTGCAGCTTGGGAGGCTCAGCTTGGATACTATAAAACATTGCTCATGTGGAGGAGAGTGGTGGAGCAAACTAGACTGCCCAGGGCAACCTGTGTCCATGGAGGCTTCCAGTCCTCTGCTAGATGAAACAATGGCTGATGGTAAAGTGTTGGTGATAGTTTTTCTTTGAAGGGTGTATTTGGCCTAGATGGCCTCCAGAGGTGCCTTATAAACAATACTTCTTTGATTTTAGTAGAACTGTAGCCTGCAATTTCGTGGAGTGTGGGAACAGGTAGATGCAGGTTGAAAATGCTCCAGCCTGGCAGAATGACTGATTGGTCTCTGGTCCAGCCTGTTTTTTCTTGCTGTTGTTTTCTGTGAAGGGATGTGTTCAGAGCCAGCCCAGTATAAAAGAGCTTCCATACGTTTTTATTTTTTAAGATGAATAATGGGTTTGCAGAAACACATGCACTTCTT
>WEIV01028612.1:144658-163617 GCA_013390005.1 Calyptomena viridis | reverse complement strand
CTTCTTTTTTTTTTTTTAATTCGGCCCCCCCCCACCCCCCCGGTGAATTGCGCAAGATTTATGTTCTTAATGCAGACTCACTTATAAACTTGAGTTATCTTGCAAGTCAAGCATGAAGACAGCCAGGGGTTGATGTTGAACTGCTTGTTCTTTGGTAAGCATCACTCTGCTAGGAAGAGGATATCTGGAAGTTCTTCCGTATTTCCACCATTCCACAAAAAAGGCATCTTAGAGTTGTATTCAATACTCGCTGAGGTGAAACCTCTCGTGTCTCCTTAACCCTTGGATTTTTAAAGGAGGTGGCCAAGTGAGAAACTGCCTTTTCAACAGGGAGGACACCTTATGTAAAGTTTTCTGCCTGGCACAAAAGTGTCTGTAGATACATTGCTCTTCTGTGTTGTTAGGCCTTTTTTCAAAGTGTGGGTGAAGGTGATGTGTCCATATGTGACAATAAGGTCACATTCAAATTAAAAGTGAATTTAAAACAGTTTAGTTAAATCACGTTAAAATTCTGTGTTGGTTGCTTTCATTCAGTATTAAAATGTTGTATTAAAATTCAGTTTAGTATAATTCACCTTACGAATGGATTAGGGTAAATTGGATTAAAATAGACTAATTCTGGAAAAAGAGGCTACACAAGTTTTCAAAGTGAAATAAAATGACTTAAGATATAATTTAGACTAATTTTCATTGTTCCAATGTGTCATCCTATGGTACATAAACACTCTTTTGTTAAGATTAAAAAAAAGGTAGATATACGATTCAGCCATTCCTTTCTCTGCTGAACATAAACCTCAAATCAATGTTTTTTAATGTTGAGCCCCTGCTTTGTCCTTCTCCTTTGGGAAGCCTCTGAAGGCCCTATTGAGCCTTCTTCCTCGGTGTATCAGGGAGGTACATTTTTCATGATGTTACATCAGAAGAAACATGAAATCAGATATATTCTACTTATTCAAGTTGAGCTGTGTAGACTAGGTAACTTTTAGGACAAGGCTGCTTTTAAGGATATCAATAAGGCAGTGTGTGAGAAGGGGTGTCCCCAACAGAAGAGCAGTCTCTTAACTAAAGGTATGGCAGGTATATCAGCAAAAGTGATATATTGTTTGTGCAGGGCTTTGACACTTGGTTGGCTTTAGCCTCAGAAATAATTCAGAAAGCAAAGGTCCCAGGGCATCTGGGGATCTGTTTTGGGGCAATTTAAGGAATCGTTATCCTTGCCTGCCTGCTCCAGTAATCGCTATCAGAGCCTGAAACCAACACGCAGATCATGGGCAGGGAAGTGTGTCCACTCCTTCGTGACCACAGTGACAGCAGTGCTTCTGCCGAGGGGGTTGCTGTCTATAGATGATGTGCTGGGGTGTGACCTCCTCAGCTCCCACATTCTCAGTTTCTGTGGGCATTTTCTTAGTAAAGGGGAGACTTAACTCCTTCAGCTGCTTTAGCCAAATGCAGCAGGAGTTGGAGTAGTGAGCACGCTGTGTTGGCAGATTCTGAAAGGGATTAGTTTAAGTCTCCTTGAAGCTGTGTGCTCTGAAGCTATTATAGGCAACCTTCTCATGGTTAAAAACCAAGAAACAAGCTGCTGCTTACCAAGGAAAACCCCTCTCTCCCAAACCCTCAAATAACACACAGAAAGCATCTTTGTGTGTGATGTGTTTGATGTTATGTGTATTAGTACTTGGAAAACAAGCTTTATTCATATTATCAAAACTTTTTGAGCTAATATGTTCAGACTATGTAGTATTTGGGAAAAGTAGTTTACATGTTCGTATTTAACATCTGATAAATTGAGTAATGACTTTTTTGTGAATTAAGGATTTGAAATAAGCAGTTTTTGTTCAACAGAAACAAAACTTTCAAGGAAAATTTCATTGCGTTAATTTTAACCATGCGTTGAGTATGTGTTAAGGTGTTTCTTTTTCTAGTTGCCTAGTGACTTAATTCACTGATAGAAGCTCATTCTAAACTGCATCACAGGTAAGACTGCTAATCATGCTGCACTTTTTTTTTTAGCAGAAACATTTAACTTTAAACTGTTTATGAGCCTAAAATCCTATCCTTGTACCAAAACCATGAGCTTGTCCTAGAACAACCAAAACTTCAGTCTTTTTTTGTAGATCAGTAGGAAATTTTATAGTAATTTGTTGTAGGTTCAGTGTAAAGTTTTAATAAGTGAGTGAGTAATTTTGAATGTTTGTTGTGTTGCTTGGTGCTTAACTAGAAGATTAAAAGAGCAGATTGAGTTATCTTTTGCTTAACTGTAACAGAATTCATCAGCAATCTCTATGGACAAGGTGCCTTTTGTCATGGGATGCTCACTACGTGTAAAGGTCACTCTTAATGTCAATTAATTAATATCATATTTACCGTATTTGAAGGAACAGTCTCATTGAAAATGCATTCCATTCAGGCTTACATACCAGTAACCTTTGAGACTGCTGTGATTGTAGGGTTTTGCTCCCACTTTTATATCCCATGTGTGCATTATTGTGTGCTTGTCTTACTTTGTCACTCTGTGTTCCTCTTTTGCATGTTGTAGTTTCAGTCTGATGAAGAGATTGATGCACACTCTGGAAAACTGCACAAGACTAGCAGCCTGTTGTCATAAAAATAGACACTGAGGGCAAATATGCAGATAATCACAAAATGTTTGCTTTCAAGTTCTGCTTTAAGACATATCGGGAGCATTAGCTGTTTTAGATGAGGGGAAAAATCTCTCTCCCATTGGTTGCTGCTAACATCTCTGAATTGAAGTGATAGTACTGTTGACTCAGATATATTTTAGCTTTTTTATTTTTTTTGAACAGTACGTAATTTCTGATGACTCCTTGCCATTCAAAATCCGGGAATAATGATAATTCAAATGCTTTTTAAATAGGAAAAGGTGCAGTATTAATGAAAATGAAGGAATTAGAAGCCAAGAAACAATGGAAGCATCAAAGTGAGGAGATTGTTTAGTAAGATGGATGATTTTTATCTTTTTAATTCTGTGTTTTTCCCATTCTCCTTGATTTAAAAGAAGTATGAAGAAAAAGTTAAGACACTACTTATTGGTCTAGACCTTTGAATCCCGTTCTTAAATACTGCCCGTGTTACATCTTACTGAACATCCTTGAAAGTTTTAGTTTCCTGTAATTTGTGGGAAAATGCTTCAACTCTAAAGGGTTTTTATTGATTATTTTTAAACTGACTATGATTAGAAAAGTTAAGCAACACCTTTCAGAGAGTACTTCAGGACTACCCAAAGCACTTAGCATAAACTTTGTGATTTCCAGTTAAAACTTCCCACTCCTAGGAAAAATCTATCTCATTTTTGGCTTATTTTGAATGAAACAAAAATTTTTAAGCTTTAAAGACTACATTTGTAAAATAATTTGAAATATATTGTATAGGCTTCCAAGTTGCTAGTGGAGACTGGTTTGTTTAGAAGGATGTCAAAACCAATTAAATTTAAATTCTCAGTGGTTTCATGTGTTGGAGATTGTTCTTTGTAGGATCTGGAGCTTTCCTTGGATTCTGTAGTGTTAGTATGTGCTGCTTGAGCGAGTTAATGCAGCTGGCAGTTCAAGTAGAAAGAAAAACCTAAGGAGAAATGATGTTCAAGTGGGTAGCCACTTGCAATATGATACCAGTCTTGAAATTCTTAGAGCCATATTGCTATGATCTGCTTTATTCCTACAAATATGGACCTTGGGGCTTGCTTCATTGTCAAGTAAGTACATTGAAGTCACAGTTCACTGTGGAGCCATGTGTATTATGGATATTACGTACTTCTAGCTTGAACAAGGAGGGGAAGAAATGAGAAGTGTGAATGTTTTTGTTTTTAGGCTAGCTTCTAATGTAGAGAGAGAGGCAATTTTATAGAGCATTTGGCATCGTTAGATGAAAAACTAAAACGAGATCTGCTTACGTTCAGGAACATTGGTACTTTATTTCCTTTTTGTGTTTCTAGGAACATCTCTTAATTAAACAGGAAATCTTTCAAGCGTTGCTGAAGCAGTGCTGCAAGATTGTTATACCTGTTTTCACTGAAACTATACCTGCTTCTTTCTGTTGCAAATTTGTGAATTAAAAATTGCTCACTCTCCATTTTTTACGTGACACAAAGACCATTTTAAAAGCTGTCAATAAAGTGCATATATATATCCCTATGTAACTTTTTCTTTTTTTCTGCATATTTGATTTTTATTACACTCTCACTTTGTTTTGTCTTCTAATTCTTGAGCACTCATTCCAGCTGCTTTCACTAATGCAAACAGAAGGGAATCCAGGAGGGAAACAGTGAGCAAACTGAAATGGTTGCTTTTCATGCTGGCAAGTTGAAATTGTTTTCTATAGGTGCTATGTTTCTGCACTTTTCTAAGACAGTCAACTGCAAGTTGGACTCCATCATGTGACTATAGATTTGTCTGGCCTAATGTATAATTTGGAGCTGGTTTTACAGTGCATTTTTGGGATTTGTCAGAGGGTTGCTTCCAGCCTGGCTGAAGTTTTCCAACATCTGGAGGCAGGTGCTTGAGGTTCTTGGAGTTCCTCTGAAAAAGAAATTTAATCAGGTACAAGATTGCCCTAGCACCAGGGATTTGTGCTTTTATCTGTCGTCTTCAGTATTTCTGTGGGCTTCTTGCTCAGGCAGCTCTGAGTGTGGTAACCAACTTCCCTATGAAGACACTGGGGGAAAAAAAGTGTGAAGAGACTGTCTGAAGCTTCTGACTTGTGACCTGTGGAAGGTATTATGACTCATGGTAGCTTTAGGCTGTCATGAGAGAGTTTGGGCTGAACTTTACATACAGGTTTAGTGCTCTGGAAAGTAGGTGGTTATGGTAGTTGTGTCTTCAATCCTACTTCATTTCTATGAATGGAATGTATAAGTAAGGGTTTTTTTTTTTTACTTTTCATGCCTGAGTAGGTTTTGACTGCTGCCTAAATAACTTAAAAATGTTAACACATCTGGGTTAACATGGCAAGTGGTTTTTCTGAGGTAAGGTTAGGAGTTGGTTCCCTGGCTGCTGACCCGAATTCACGCTTCTCTTGGTGCCTCTTCCCCTTTCCTTAGCATGAACCTGCTTGCTCCTGGTTTGCCAGTCCAGCCTGATAATCCAGCAGGAACCTATTCCCTGAGGTGCCACTTGGGTGGAAGGGAGGGCCAGGAGCAGGGCTGTGCCGCAGGGAGGCAGCAGGGCCAGCGGCGATCCTGGGAGCTCCAGGTCCCTGGCTTTGTGGCTCAGGAGAGCATGAGTGCCGCACAAAGGGTGGAGGCTGAAGTTGGTGTGGCCACTAGGTAAGGGTGATGAATGTTAAATCATGCCCCTATGTTTTCACTTCATCTGTTGTTCTGTTTACTGGCAACCTTTTTGATCCCACACACCNNNCCCCCCCCCCCCCCCCCCCATCAGACGTGTCTGGATGGCTTTCTAGGGCTTCAGAATTAAGGCTGTGTGTTTTGCTTTAGCTTGGGTTGACCACCTGGTGTTGGTTAGAAAGGGTAAAGTGCCCACTCCATTTCCCTGGGCTTCCCACAGCTACAGCTGCATCTAAAAGCTTGGAAATCATCCAGAATGCTCCATTCACTTCTGGGGGAAGGGTGCCAGTTATTTAATTCTGAAACATTGTGCAATACTTGTTGCCACCATTCCTAGATGAACACCAATAACTTGTGTGCTCCATATTCAGCCGTATTCAGACTTGACCAACTAAAATGCCGGTATTCTCTGTAAGCCTCCTCTATGTAAACATCCCCATGCCTCCTGTGTTATGTCTCCTGTGTTCTCTTTGACAGTTTATTAATATCTGTTTTCAACTGCTCAAAAATATTAGAGTGTTACTTTAGAGACTTCTGCAAGTTTGTAATTGATGTTATTTTTCTCCTATGATTTCAAATGGCGAAAGGTCAGAATTGGTAACTAAATTTACGTGCCTTACTGCACTGAACTTAGAATGTATGCTTCCCCTTTTATAAGTTATTTTGTAGTCAATCTGTTTGTAACTTTCCTTGGATGGAATCTGGAGACCTTTTATAAACATGAGTGTGCTATAGTTAGTATGCCAGCATGCTGGATGTGTTTTTCCTATAGCATTTTTTTTTCCTCTGAGTAGTCCTTTTTTAGTGTTAAGCAAATAGGGAAGTAGTAGTCTTTTACCGATGTTACTAATTTCGTGCTGAAAGATTTGAAAACTACACGCTAATGAAAGAGTTGAAGTAAAACATTGCAGTTGTTTTCCTCAAGGTAACTTTGAGAACCCTCTGGATGACTTTAGTCCTGCTTGAAGGTTTCTGCAGTCATTTCTGTATAGAAATTTGAAAACAGAGATTATTTTTCTAAGAGCAAATCTGAAAGGGGTCAGTGTAGCTTAGTATGTTCTTTTTCACAAAAGACTGAAAACGCTACCTATTCTAGATAAATCATCCTAATTATATCCTTCCACTGTAATTGCATATGTAGTATTATTAAGTGGCATTAATGATGTAAATTATCAACATTGCAGATTTATTCTTTATATTGTGGTTTTAGGGCTCTGTTTTCTTACTGCTTGGTCTTGACAATGTTGTATGGAGGTATAGTCTGCTGCTTCTAAATCACTTTTATTTTATGGGTTCCATGTACCATTTGGTGCAAACCAGGTTGTAACTGCAACTCATTGAACAGATTGGTATTTTTCTTGGAGTGATCAAGGAGGGATAGCGTTACGTGACTAAAACCCCAGAGTTAACTAACCGCACAGTACAGAAACTGTGACCTTCTCTAGGATTTTTAGTGGTGACATTCTGGTTTTTTGAAGGTGTTTGAAGTGGACAAGTGATAGTAATTAAAGTCATTTTGATAGCTCTGTAACAGAAATATGTGGTTAGGGAATGCTCTATACAGCCTCTTTGTGTTACCAGCAGCAGTGTTACCATTAACATGTTACCACATTTGCATTTACTAGAGCTTAGGGTTTTTTTTTTTTGTTGGTACTGATTCTATTTATTTATTAAATAAAAAAGCCATTTTCCAGTGTCTACTGTGGTTTTAGAACTTTACTTTCTACAAAGTAAAGCAGGAAACTTGTGTCATATTCAGCACTGACCTTGAGGTATAACTACACAAGCATCTGATTTTGACAGACTGCTCTTAGAAAATATTATTTTTTTAAATATTTTTTTTCTGGGTTAATCACTTGAATTCTAGCATGGTATTTTCTTATGCCTAAACTCAGGAGTCAGATTTTGTGGTTAAAGGGCATTTAGAACAGAATCCTTGTATAGAAACATCTCATGTTTCTCATGATCTCGTTGCAAACAGGGAAAGGGGAGTTGAAGATAGATTTGAAACTTTTCACCTTGTTTTGAGTAGAATATAACAAACAATGGAAAGATTTTGTATTATCATTCTCAGTTAAGTAGACAAACTATAATCTGTAGTGTTGACTTATTCTCATGGTTGAGTCATTCATCTCCAATTTGCAGTTAAGGAAAATAAAGGGTTTCTCTGAGAAGAGATAAACCTGGCTTAGGTTGCCAGGCTTGTCGATACAGTTTGGATTTTGACTGTCTTTATGTGAGGGACTGGGAGCATTGTGACGTGACTGAAGGGTGTCAGTTGAGTTTGTGGCAGCCTAATAAACATTGGCAATGGTATTTTCATGTGATGTTAAATATAATTTTGCCCATAATTGTCAAAAGACACAACATTTGTTGTTTACTCCTTATAATATGTACTGGAGATTAACTTCCACTTAGTTGTCTTGGTGTTAATTGGAACATTGAGTGTTCTACCAGTCAGACTCCTAAGAAAATGGGATCTCTGATCTTCAGCACTGGTTTCAAGGGTAGATAGAGTAGCATGTTTTTAAAATATGGCATTCTTAAGTAATAGCTTTTCCACCAAATTACTTCTAGAGGTACAGTTTTAGACTATCCTCACCTGGAATTTTGCTGAAAGGTCAGAGTTGATTCTAGATTTTGTAAGAGAGAGATTTTACGATATTATCTTGCAGCTAAATAAAGCATTCCTGTAATACTTCTGGGAGATGTCAGAATACATGCCAGCATTTTCTCACTCTTCCTGTTTAATTAATTTTTGTTTGTCATTAATTCTATGTAGATCCTTTTGTTCAAGTCATGGAAGGAGAAAGAGACCAGTAGGATTTATCGAAATTATTTATAATGTTCCCATGGCCATCAGTATAATAGCTGAATTTTTATGAAACTTTTATGAAAGCTATGATGTAATAACTTCCCTGTTTTTAAAAAAGGTTTGTGGGATTTAATACCTTCTCTCAGAGAATGTCCACAAATGAGTAGCAAAATGCATGACAGAAAAAGAGAAATAATGTTGATTACACAAATGCGTTTTGTAATCTCTCCTGTTACAAAAGCGAAGTGTGTGTGTTGAAGTAATAGAAAACATGAAATTGCAGATGCTTACAAACTGTGCTAACAAACTTTGAAATTTAGAGAAATGGCAATTTATCTTTTTTTGAAATGTAGTCACTTTAAAAAACCTAATTCTGATTAATGGGCTGGCTCTGTGCTTTATCATAGGCAATTATTCTCTCTTTTGGATCTGCAGTGGGAAAACCTCTGAGAGTGGTGAAGAAGCAATCTTTGTCTTCACTGACTGTTACACTTTGTCTGTGAAAGAAACCCTTTGAGAACATGCTTTTTAATGTTACTCTTGAGGTGATTTTTTCGTGGTTTTTTTTTCTTTATCCTTTGACTCTTCTGTTTGACTTTTGTTCTTGCAGATAATGGAGTAAAGTTTGCAAGTTTCATAACTTCTGACCACTAGTACAAAGTCTGAAAGCTTCTACTAGGAGTCATGTTCAAAGATAAACTGAGTTTTGGCATAGATATAAACATATAACCCATTTAAACTTTTGAGTATTTCTGAGAAAGCAATTTGTGAGGGAGTTAGTATACATGCTGTTTGTTGTTTCTTTAGAGTTGTAAATGCGAATGGCATTTCCTACACAAAAGAAGTGTCTAATTTCCCTTCTCTAAAAAGCTTATGATCAGAGACGCAAGGCAAGCTGTGGATCAGTAGCTTAAATTGAGGAGGGAAAAGTATGAGCAGGAAAAAAGGTATAATATGCATCTGAGTTGAGATTAAATTCCCAATTTATTCTCAGATTTTAGAAGTATTTTTAATCCACTCTTAGTGGAAAACCTTTACCTGTCCATTTTAAGTAGCAATTTTTGTGGGAAACAGGAAAGCCGGACATCTGGCAGGCTATGAGACCCTAATTTATAATCCAATGTGGAAGCACATATGACTGGAATAACATAAGTTAGTAGAGGAGGCAAAAGTGCCATTTTTCATAGAGGTTGATTCTACAGAACAACATTAACTTTGTAAACATTTTAGCAAAGGTCAGTGTTAGCCAAGCAGTGATTTATAAGGAATGGCATAATTTTTTTTTTGATCAACACCCAAACTAAGGTTTAATTTCCAAATGTATCTGCTTATTACTTGTTGGTATTTCTTCCTCCTGGTCCTTCACCCCTCCCCCAACCCTGCAAGCATTCCAAAGATAGCCCAGAAATACTCTTGGGTAAAATCAACTTGAAGGCTCTGGAGTGCTTGTTGTAAGGAAGAGATTAGATTTGTTTGGACAGGAATGTAGAGTTGAGTTGCTCATAGCATGGTGTCACGCAAGTGCATGTAAATTGTTCTAATAAACAAAGTTGGACACATTTTCTTTTACATGTGATGTTGTTATAAGATCTGTTTCTATAAGTAGCCTGTGTTAGAGATAGTAGAAAACATCAGATAATTTCAGATGCTTGTAAGCCATCTTTATAAACTCCAAAAGTTGTGTGGGGGTGGCTTGTTTTGTTTGTTTGATTTGTTTTCATTTAGGTTTTGGTTTGAGAATACTGGAGCTTTTTTTCTTTTAAAGAGAAAAACTTTTCTGTGTAATTATATGTGTGCACTGATTAAAAATGCAACATTACCTTGACACTTAACGACAAAATAAACATGTTTTGCCAGATGTTTAAGTATTGTGATTTTTGCAGGTGTTGCATGTGTGAGTACTATTTTTTTTCTGTTGACATGGAGTCGTGGGTGGAAGTCTTAAGTACAATTAAGTACAATTGGGTACAACCACAAGAAATGTATGAAAAACAAGAACATATTTTTTCTAATGCATAACACATATATTTTCATTTATTAATTTTCTGACTGAACTTTATCTTGTTATTATATATACAGCAATTTTCCTTAAAACTGGGTCCAGCTTATTTGCAGAAGCACATTCATTTTGTCAGTAACCAGTGATCGAGTGCAAGTAAGTAAAATAAATAAAAAGCATTGGAGAAGAAGCCTTAAGGAAAGACTAGAGATGAATGCTTTGGTTCTCGCCATCTTGCACGAAAGTATCTTTTTCTTTTCAAGCCATTTCAGTGTGGGCCTGAAGGGATTTCTGGTGTTCTCAGGCTGTCTTTTTCCAAATAGCTGATGAGGGAAGATGGTGCCTGCTGCAGTGGGGTTTAAGTTTTCCACTGGAAGAGCTTATGTAGCCTTGATTGAAAGCTATGGATATCATTGTGTGGTGTCTCCTTCTAGTAGCTCGACCCATGAAGACCTGTTTGGAGGGGCCTTCAGGAAGGCAGGTGGCAAGAAGAGTCAGTGTTAATAAGATAAGTTAATGTTCAGGTGAGCTCTCCTCGTCTGGCAGAGTTTAGGCTTTTAGGGTTGCTGTGGAGCAGGAATTTTGTAGCTTGCTGCTTTCTTTTTTGACGTGGACAAAGCAGCTTCGTTTTTTTCCCATTTTAGTAAAAACTAACACAGTCTGGGAGAGGCTTTTATGTGTCTTTTCACCATGCTATTGAATCAGTTGTCTTGAGCTTGTCAGACTCTGAATCAAGCTCGATGGCTTCTCCTGCTGCCTCCATCCATCCTTTTTTTCCTTCCTTTGTTTTGGGGGAAGCCAAAGAAGTTTTTTAAACGCCCCCCCCCCCTCTCTAATTTCCTATTTCCCCTCCTGTTTAGTTCTAGTTTTAGGTTTTTCGTTTGTTTGTTTTCGTTTTCTCTGCCACAGAGTTTCTCTCAAGACCAGCTCTGGCGACCCCCGCCGCTTTTTCCGAGCCGTTCCGGACCTGCAGGCCGGGAGGTGGCGATAGAGAACACACGGGAGCGGCGGGCGAGGGCTCAGCCCGTCCCCCGCGGCCGCGGAGCTGCGGCCACCAGCCCTGTACGTGCGGTGGGGGTCTGCTCCCTCCCGCCTGCTCCCGCGAACTGACATTTGAAACACTGTATATATGATTTTTTTTTTGTTTTGGTCGTTGTTGTGATTGTTTTGTTTTTTAAATCTTATTTATATATTTTTTGCAAGTTAGTTTGTTTTGAGATTTTAGTAGCCCAAATTAGGGAGAAGAGAGGTAATACATTAGCGGTGCGTGCGCCTACATTTTAATCAACATATTCTTCTGAAGCCAGAGTATGGTGTAGACAAATAGCGACTGGTTTATTTAAGGTTGTGCAAACTTTTCTCTCCTAAATGCCTACCTGTCCATATATTAGAAAATTGGAATGGCTTGGGTTTTGTTTAACCAGCCGTCCTCTTTTCCCAAAAGTTTGTAGAAATTCATGAGCTGGAGGTGTGAAGCTGAAGAAATGTTAAAAATTAAGGAAAGCCCGTTTTCTTTATTGGAAAGCTGATGTAGCTGAAACAGTTGGAAGTTTGAATGTGCAATTGTAGAAGTGAAGTACCTCCTCTCCCAGTCCTGTCTTCATGCTGTCATGGAAATGTAAATTTTATTTGACCAATTTAGAAGCCTGTGGAACTAACTTGTGCTGTATGAGTACTAGTTCTCACACCCCAACCTTTCTCAAGCCCACAGCATGCTTGGCATGGGCCATTGTGCATATTGTGATAGAGATTGATGTCCCTCAGTACATCAGATGTGCATCTGGCTGATGGCAAGGGCTCTCTACCGAAATGAGCCTGGTAGCTGAGATCATCATGCCATGCTGCTATTAAATATGAATTTTTGAATTCTGTTGCTGATCTAGGGATGGGCACAGGGAATGGGGTATTGGTGGCTTAGGACTGCTGTCACCTGTGTAGCAGGATGCCCACAACCTTTGCAGGGGTTCATGATTTAGGTGTGCACCTACACCTCCAAAGCAGGGTGGAGGCTGGAGCCAACCTCCTCAGCCTTTGGTGGGTGAATTGCAAAGGCGTGTTTTCCAGCTGTCCAGATATTTCTTAATTATCTTAGTTCTATAGGACCATAAAAACTAGTTTTTAAAACATTTCGCTTATAGAATGATATGATTCAGTATTTTACAATCAATTCAAGAAACACTATGTACGAACAGTAAATTCAGTACTAACTTGAATAGAAGAGTTACTTATATATGTTGAACGGTTGTCTGTTTCACTCCTGGGACTTTGGAAATAGTTTCTTTTTCGAAGTCATAAGTAGCATAACACATTACTTAATAATTGTAATGTCTTATGTTGTCTGTCATGTGTACCTAGTGTTGAATTGCTTGTCTACAGAAGAACAAAGCAGTTCAGTTTTTGTAGTTTCCCTTTTCTACCTCTTTCCTTCCATTTTGAAGATCTGAAATGCTCTCTAAAAGGCTCTTCTGGAAAATCAATTTACTGTTTGTGTTGGTTTAATGCTTAACGTTCACTGTGTCCTTTGTACTGCCAGCTATGGAATGCTGTGCTGCAATTGAATTTGCGCATTTTCTGACATGCTAAATACAGTCGGAAACTTCCTTATGAGAGGAAGGGGTTTAGTTTTGTTTTTACTATTTAAATTTTTTAAAAGAACGTTTCGAGAGTAACATATCCATAGTTATGTGCACAAAGATTTTTGTCCAGTCTTGTACAACTCTTACAATGTTTCAGTTTGATAATTAATTTCATATTCTACTTGGTAAAATTGCAACCACTTTAGAACAGTTTTAAAAAGTAAGTGCTGCTACATTTGTATTGCTACCCGCCCCCTGTGTTACAGCGAAACCTGAAGTAGGAAGGAATAGAAGTTGAAGTGTGCTACATATTGTAAAATTATGCAATTTATTTTCTTGTTTGTTCTTTCTGTTGTTTGTTTTCCACACTGTAGGGAAGAGTGAGTTATCATCCTGGAAACATGCTAATTAATACTCGTTATGGTACAGGGAGACTGACAGGCCTCTTCATGAACTTGGTGTTTATGTATGTCTTTTTGGGGACTTGCTCATGTAGAATCTACTTTGTCGAAAGGAGGAAAGGAGACTCGAGGAGGTATTAGGAATATTGCATAGTTATTTTGAGCCACAGTCACTATTTAGGATAAAAAATTCCCTAAGCTTTTTTTTAACTGTTGTTTCCAAATTTCCAGCAGCTTCTAAATATTAATCTTGCTAATAATTTCACAAGGACCATCAACTGTAACTACTTAGAAGTATTACTGTCATTTAGAAAATCCATAACAGAAGACAACAGGAGGAGGAAGTCTTGTAGTTGTTGGCACGTATCTTGGGACTAGCCGAGCATGTAACTTTGAGGAACAAATGCCTAGTGGCAAGGCTTTGAAGAATATTGTAAGAGACGTTAGTTAATTTAAATTGGAATTTAATTTGGCAATTGATAAGGGACATTTCGCAACATATTCATAAGGAAGGAAACAAGCTTTCTTTATAGGTATGCAAAATTGCAAGTGAGGAAATTAAAATAGTTAAAAGTGAAAAAAGCTGAATACTAACTGTGGCTCTGGTTGCAATTCCTTTAAGGAATTTAGTGGATTTGCTAAAAATGGGAGTCATACATTTAAGCTATTGGAAAGAATTCTGAAAGAGGTAATCTTCTGAGTGCTCCTAGGCCAGGTGAAACTTACAGCAAGAAGCAAGGACCATGAAGGCAAAACTGCCTGTAGAAAAGTTATACCAGTAAAATAGGTTTTGAGCTGAGGTGGTAGCTAACAAAAAGGAAGAGTTTGCATCTGAGGTTAGAGTGGAAAAATTCCAAAAGCTCATGGTGAAAGTGTGTGTGTGTTTAAATGTACCATAGACATTAGTTGATTTCAGTACTGGCTGTTGTCATTGAAATAAGCAATTTGTGATTTTTTTTTTCTCTTGATGCTAGTAGTTGCTGCCTTTTTTCAAGGGTTATATCAGGAGAGAATTTCATCCAGTGTATGCAGGAGGTCCTAAGGTATAAATAGAACAAATGCGTGGTATTGAGACATGGAGCTGCATGCTAATAAGGGCAAGCTTGGAATTTGAAGGACCATTTTTGTGACCTCTGATGTGCCTGCAGGGAGACGCTGCACACACTTGTGCAGTGTTTTGAACTAACCAGGTCTGTGCAATAGTACGTTTAAAGCATTATGGTGTTGGAGTGATCCTGCCAGGACGTTTCAATCCACAAATGTCTAGTCAGTGTTGTCTAGTGGAGCTCTGGAGCTAGGAGAAAAACAGGTTTTGTCTGAGAGCAATTATAATATAGTTAATGAGGAGGCTGCATCTTAAAGTCAGACCTTGAGGGTAGAGTCCACTATAATAGGATTTTCAAAGTATATCAGAAGATACGAGATGAAGGATATCCTATTGATAGAAGCTTTCATAGCACTTAATCAAAGGAGGTAGTTACCATGAAGAGCAGCTGCTTATATAAAGTGCTTTCAAAGACAATGAAGAGGTTGAACTGTGTGATGGAGGGCAATGCTGCAATACCCTTTAAGCTTGGGGAGTGGCTCTATAACATGTTTCTAATAGTTGTTCTGGGGTCAGATAATGAAGAAAAAAGCCGAAGATGACCTAGCTTAGTAATATTCACTATGTTCACATGCCGGTGAAGCTCAGAGACTTTGATGTATACTGGCTATGGACTAATATCTAGGTAGCTTGGTAATGAAGACATAGTCAATAAAATGCAAGGAGCAAAATATTTACCATGTTTATTCGGATTTGGAATATCCTTAGAAGTGTTTTGATAGTATGGGAAGAGGAGTAAAGCAAGAACTCAAGTTATCTTTGTGTATTCAATGTCTTTGGTTTTTTTGAATAACATAGTTTTGGTTTTTGCCCCTTTTTTTTAAAAAAGAAAAAGTTTTGTGATAGGTCCTGCCGTTTTGCTTCCTGTAAACTGAGTTGCTATAGTCTCTTCTCATTAGTGAGAGGAGTCTATCTGGCAACTGAATATGAGAGTTTTGTTTCCCATAAACCTGCAGAAAGTATGTAGTTAGTAGATTCACAAATCTGTGTGTTTCAAAGCCTTAGCAGCAGAGTGAGTGAATTTGACGAGGGGAACATGGAAAGGTTTTTAACCCCTGGGGAAGAATTAATGGCAGCATTTGCTGTGCTGCTAGTCAACTTGTAGACACCAGTGCTACCTTCAAGGCTGCTGAAAATGTGTTGCATTAATTTTAGTGAGATCATAAGTTAAATGGGCCAAAGTTATAGCTGAAATCAGTTATGGAACCCCTGTGCTCTATCTCCTAGAAAATGAAGTTTACAGTAGTTGTAGTTTTCCTGTGATGCCTACAGTCCCAAAGGAGTCATAGTTCAGAGTTACGTTTTTAAGTGAAATGTGGTTACAGATGTTTCTAACTGCTGTAATTCAGCAAATGAGAAGCAGCAATTTGTGATGATATCTGGTGTTGTTTAGAGTATTGATAACTTGACACCTCTGAGGAGAAAGGCCCAGAGCACAGTAATGCAGCACAATCCTAGAAGAGTTACTGTTGGTGTGTTTGGTGACAGGGTGTCCTTATATCTATCACTTACACTACTCTTTCAGTGCAAAGTAGTTTGCTATTTTTGAGAAAATATTTTCAATATAGCTGCAAAATTATTTCCACTAGGATAACTCTTGACCTGAAGCTGGCTGTCATTTTTGGGTTATGCACTGTTTCATTTGCCAAATATATGCAAAACAGTGTACATTTAAGTTTGTAGTCAGGTGAATTATTTTATTCTGTGGTTGGTCTATTTTCTCTGTTGATCTGTTCTACTCTGTTCTGTGGTTATCTTCTCCTGTGGTTAGGACAAGATGGTGGAGTGTCCTGTCTAGATGGTTCTCTTAAAAAGAGAAAAAAAAAAAAAATAGAATTCAGAGGGAAATGGTAGCTACCTTCAGAAAAAGTTTACCAGTTCATTTACAAGAATTTCTTCCAGATGCTTGTTGCATGTAGTAGAACATGTAAACAGATGGGTTTACCAGGCCCATTTCAACGGTGGCTGATAGCATGCCTCGGCATGAATTCTTGAAATTCTTTGCTAGTCACTGTAAAAATATGAAAAGATATGGTGCTTAGTAGCCAAGCAACATAAAGTTGACCTTGTGTTATTTGTACTTTAACCTGTTATATAAACCAGTTGATTGTAATAGGAAATGAAGTAAAGTTTTTTAAAACTTAATCCCAAAGAGACTATACATGTTCCAAAGGCAATCTTTAAGGATTGTCAGCAATGTTTGTTTTTGTCACCTGATAGAGGAAGAAATATAATGAAATAGCTGAAAACTGTATATCTTTTTCTTAGCTCTGTTATGTCTCAGAATCCATGGAAATACCAAGAGATTTGTGTTAGTCTTACTACCCTTTGAAAAGGGCAAGTGATCTACTTAATTTTTAAAACATAGTAAGCCTACATTTTTTTGGACTTGGACAAAGAATCATACATAGTTGACACTGCCTAGGATATACTTTCCTGTGTACAAAATAATGGAAACATGATTGACTGCCTTTTATTCCAGTAAATAAAAATGTCACGTACTGCACAGTACAGCAAAACATGTTATAGAGTAGCAAACACTTGATTGTGATTTACAGGAGGTGATTGCAGTTGTCCATTTTGAGTACATGGAAATATAGAGGTGTGCTCAATACATGAGCTGTATGTACCCTAGAACTGAAAAGCTTTTATTAATATGTCAGACANAATATGTCAGACACCAATTACTTTGGTACTTGATAGGAGACCTTCCAATTATGGCTTTTGACTGTCTTTCAAAATGTAAGTGAAATGGGAACAAGTGGAAAAATTTGTTGACCAAGTACTACTTTTTAATATTAGTGTGCACTGATGTTTGTATCTTGCTTGTTGCATTACTTGAGAGGTGAAACAGGTGATTAGATCACAAATGTAACTATTCTGTCATAGTGTATTTTCAAGGTAAGACAAAAAGAGGGGAGAAGGCTCATCAGCAAAATTAAAAAAAAAAAAATTATATCACTGGTGTCATAGTTTGATTCCACAGCAAACAAACAAACCAAACTTACTGTGACCCTATTCAGCTACTTCCTCTGAACAGTTTTTTTTAGTTGAAGAGCTGAAATCTGATATACCTCTAGGTACTGATTTTTGGAGCAGTATTGGAAAACTCACTCAAAAGTTCATACAACCGTCAAAACTTTTGTCTTGAGAAATAGCTTTGTGTTATTATAATTTGGATGTACTTTACTGTCCTGAATGCATCAGTCAAAACATTTGTGTAAATACATTAAAATAAACTGCAGTAATTTATTACCTATAGATTAAGGCTTAGTTTTAAATAGTTCATTTAAATTGCTTCTTTGAACAGATTATTTTTTTTCGTCTTTAGAACAAAACAAAAAACCCCAAACCCTATATGAATTAAAACACTTCAATAGTTATGTTTATCACTGTAGATGGTATGTTATTATCATCTTCAGATGTATAGATATTAAGCTTGGAAAATGTTGTTCCCTTGATACCTTCATTTAGTAAAAAAACCTTTTTCTCCTCATGTTCACTCCCCTCTCAATCACTCTTCCCCCAAATTGGTCTCTCTCTGTTATGAGAATATGTAGAATTAATCATTGTATGCAGATTTCCAGAGAGCATTCTGCTTATGATAAAGTAGTGGACATTCTTCATGTGGAAAGAAGTGAAGGTGGAAGACACCTCGAAAGAAATACACTTTCAGTTTCAAGTTCAAGTTTTGCATTCAAGTCAGCTTCAAACTGGATTGAGGTTTTTAATTGTTCACTCTGAATTTTATGTAATTATGATAAATAGCTGAAGAATAGCTATCCATTAAGCTATCCTAGTGGCTATGCTATTAATAGCTACGGGCTAACATAGCAGCTCACTGATTTTTTTTTTTTTTTTTCCCCTTGCCAAACNTGCCAAACTATGTATCTTTTTTCCCTTTCTTCTCTTGCACTGTGTACAGCTGGTCCCACTGACTGAAGATGCTAACAGAGAGTAAAGCCTCCCACCAGTTATTCACACCACTGCTATAATGATATATTTGTTTTATGCTATATACTTCTAGCTATGTTTAACTTTGATCTATTTTTAGATAGAGTGCCTAGTACATTTTAAATAAACTTAGAACCAGATTTCTTCTTCCAACATTGTATAACTGAACCCTTTAAAATTAGCAGTTTACATTCCAATAGAATTGAAACACTTGTGGCAAGTACCTGAGTGTGTAGATAAATATATCTTCCTCCAACTACAAAAGATATAGGTCAGAAATGCAATTGAATATACCGTGTCCATGGTTCATGTGCCTGTTATAAAGAAAGCATAAACTGAGAGATGTTGTTGACTGTCCTTTCAAATAATGAATTTTCTCATACTTTTCAGTCTTTTGTTAGCTTGCTGTTTAGTGAGTCAGATTCCTTTTCTCTGCTTAAGCTAAGAGCTTTGGAGGTTGAAAAAAGAGTCTCTCAGTAGGCCACTAATGGACTTGTCCTTGGTACAGATGCTTTGAAAATGCATTTTTAAAAATCATGGAATCTTTAATACAGCATTGCTGCTGTTGAACCCATTGCTTAGCAGGAGTTAGGAAACTTCACACATTCAGTCACTGGTGCAATTAAGCTTTTCAATACTTGGCTTTTCTGAGTAGGGAAGTTGTCTGTTTCCATTTGCAATGTAGCTGTGACTAAAGGTAATCTTTTTGGGAAAGGTTAAAGTTCCTTGCAGTAGGAACTGTAGCATCTTTCCACACAGATGTAATATTTGTTGAAAGGAATTAATACTTGCTTCTGGTGGAATCCT
>WEIV01028612.1:90314-141216 GCA_013390005.1 Calyptomena viridis | reverse complement strand
AGTCCAAGGCAGTTGTGAAACAGTTATCTGTGTAGATATTTAGACAGTGAAGGGAAGCTAGTGTTGATTCACAGATAGCCTAATTGCCTCACACATAGCATAATTTCTCCTTTTTTTTTTTTATTCCTCCAGGGCATGCAAAATTGGTTTCTATCTTGAAACGTGTTTAATGGAGCTATTAAGAAGTAATATCTTGTGCTTAGGAGCTGTGGTGCTATCATGGGATACCAACAATGAACCAAAATCACTGAGATCACAGTCTAGTTCTGAGTATTTAAAACTTTATTTAAAAGAACATAACTTTTTTTTTAATTGAGATGATTTTATATACAGAAGATCTTATTGGGATGAAATGTCAGTTTGAGACTTTCTGGATAAATTTAGCCTGTTAGAATCAGAGTTTTTTGAGTTTTAAAGTATTCTAGCTAACTGTCACAGATGAATTAGTACTTCAGTTATTGCAGATGTTTAGACCTTATAAGCTCCTGAAGTAGTAGTAGATACAGTGTTCTTCATTGTGATGTCATTTTGGAAAAGGACAAAAAATTCTGAATGTTTACATCTTAAAAAAAAAACCCCAACACATTATTTTGGAATGAAGTATGTGTGATGTTTGACTGTTCCTCTAGAAATTACTGAATACAAGGGGGTTAGATTGTGTACAGTCTGTTTAAAGGTACATGGCAATTTCTGTTTTGGAGTGTTCTGGTTGTACTTACTGAGTTTGCTTTCAGTATTTAGGTGAGGAATTGCAAGTCAACAGTGGGGTTTTTTTTTGCTAGGTGGGCCTGATGAAAATTATGTAAGGCTTTCTAGCTATCTCAGTCCAAAGGGCTGAGAGGTAGTGGGAGAGGGTATTATCTGTCATGCCTTCCATTCAGCTGTGCTTTCCCCAGATAAAAGGATAATGAATAGAAAAATAATTTTTTTTGTCTTCCTTGTTCGTAGCAGGACTTTGTGTCCAACTTCCTTGTGTAGGTAAAGTGTTTGCATGAATTGCCACAGGCTGAAGTAGGGCACAAACTTTAAGCATGCCAATGAATCTAGTGTATAAGTTATGTTGAAACAGGATTTAAGGGATAGTCAAGGAAGCATAAACAGAACTGGAAACTGTTTCCTTCCTTGTAATGTGGCACAAAATTGAAGAGGAACTACTAAGGTAACAAATGCAAGGNTTGAAAACATTCAGACATGAGGTGTTTTTCAGGTTACAAGACTTGCCTGTAGAACACTGAGAAAAAAAATCAAGTGGCGATTAACACCTGTTCTTTCTAGATGCCTGTAATCTCCTCTGTATCTGATCAGTGTGCTTGGACAAACTACCTGTATAGGAGTTCTACTTACTCATATTTAAGAAAATACAAGGTGTGGAGAAATAAGTGTAATGGTGCTAGCAGAAGGGGATAGTGTGTGACTTAAAAAAAAAAAAAACCAAAACCAAAACCAGTGAGCAACCTGTGATGTGTATGAAANGTTCTGAGTGGGGGGTAGTAGCAGTGCACCCAATTGCTTCTGCTGTGATGAAGATTATTTGAAACAACAGGTTTAAAAACGGCCGGGCACTTCCATAATCAAATACAAAATGGTATTTGTAGTCTAAGGAAATGGTTTAGAAAGGAGTTCAGTAAGACAGAATAACCTGGGTAAAGTACCTTTAAAGTTCGCTGGGATGCTTTATATATAGGGAGACAAAGTAGTGTGAGTTTGTGGTAGTTATAGGTGTATGTAGAAAGACTTATGGCTGTCTTGAATTGAAAACATTCAGACATGAGGTGTTTTTCAGGTTACAAGACTTGCCTGTNGGTTACAAGACTTGCCTGTAGAACACTGAGAAAAAAAATCAAGTGGCGATTAACACCTGTTCTTTCTAGATGCCTGTAATCTCCTCTGTATCTGATCAGTGTGTTTGGACAAACTACCTGTATAGGAGTTCTACTTACTCATATGTAAGAAAATACAAGGTGTGGAGAAATAAGTGTAATGGTGGTAGCAGAAGGGGATAGTGTGTGACTTAAAAAAAAAAAAAACCAAAACCAAAACCAGTGAGCAACCTGTGATGTGTATGAAAAATCTGGGATTAATGTTTCGTGTAGTTATATCTGTGATGTAAATTCAAACTTCTGAGAAGGTAATTTAAAATAGCCTTTTTCTAGACAATATTTAATTTGAGGACTTGCTTTCTCAGCATAAATTCAAATATTTTTTGTTACACTTGTGTTATTTTTCCATCAGGTTATTGTAAGATAATTTTGACTGTTCGTTTTTTGAAAGAGTCTTTGCGGTGCTTAGCTCTTGTGATTTGTTTGTTTTGTTTTGCCCCCTATTGACAGTTTAAACTTTCAACAGTAGTTAAAGACAACCTTTGTCAGCCAAGATGTGCTACTAGATTAAATTAACTCTGATTGAGTTACCAAATCTATTTTGTCAGGGTGCCTGTATTGATGGTTGTAAAAAAAAAATCAGGTTTGTTTTCTTCAGAAGGTGTTTTAATACTTAGAAATTGTGGTACTGCTGCCAGTAGGAAAAGTTTAGAGAATTACTTTTCTACATAGAGACTTAAACTAGCTCAGAGAATGATAGCAAATGAGATGATTTTTAATGGCCATTTGTTGAGAATATTATCGTCCCCTTCTCTAGTGATCTCCAGTCAATTTTACATTGCCTACATGAAGTCAGTGCCTTCTGCCCTGTCTCAGTTGACACCAAAACTGCTGACTAGTAGCTGACTGTCTTTTTCCAGACATGAAAATGTAATAGGATATGCATTATGTGTAACAAGTGTCTGAATTCTGCTAAGAACTTGTCAAATTTGGAATCTTCTTTTGAGTTTTGCCTTGAACCCCACAGTTAAGTGTGGTACCCTTTGTTAAAGGAATATTCCTGAATGGTTTGGTGATGTGCTAGCAGGTAGATATTGAGTGAAAATTTTACTTTATGTGCAGGATCTTGAAAAGCATCAAGACTCACAATGCTTTGACTGCTGAGTATATTTGTCTAGTTTTCTGTTTTCTGCTTCTTTACGGTGTTCGTGTACAGTTGGAATATTTTGTTCATTTTAAGAGTTTGCAGTTCTGTTTTAAATAATTTCAAATCTTAGTGAATGCTTTCAAAATTAAGAATTGCCTGAGTGTTGTGTCTGATATAACGACATTATGTACCAGGGAGGTAATGAAATACTAAAGAGGTGCTTAGCATTCCATGTATACTTACTTAATCTGACTGTGTGACTACCAGATGTTTCAAGGGAGTCATCTTTCTGAAATTTGACTCCTCTAGTGAGCTTTTCAGATGGGGGGAAATGTTCTGTGTCATTAACCTTTGATTGTATATATTACACTTGACATAACAAGGCAATTAAGTTATTGACAATGCTTTTTTTCATGTCAAAGTTGTGTGCCACTGAGAAACAAACCCCCTTTGTTTGGGGATATAGATATGTTTCTTTGCAAGCTAGCACAAGAGTGGCTGTACACAGAGCTATTCTGCCTGTGGGGACTTAGGGAAATCCTGGAGAGTGCATGCCGATATTATTCTACACTTGGCCAACAGGAGGTAAATAACGCTTAGAAGGGAGAGTGGTTTTACAGTCATAAAAAGCAGCAGTGGTAGTTTTCATGCTATGTGTAACAGAAGGTGTTTAATTAGGTTGCAAGTTTGCAGTGGGTTTTTTTGGCAATTCGTTTCTCATCAAGTCATAAATCCCTTTCTTCATGTAAAACTAAAGCTATTTTTGTTTGTGGTTTATTGAGCTACAGTTTATGCAACAACAAACCCGTCTTGCTTTACTTATATCTGAATGACAATATAGAATTGTTCCCCTCCACCCCGGGCCGAGTTACCACTACTGAGGTATCTGCTTTATACCAACTATACATTGAGGTACAGGAGTTGTGTGTCGAGGGTTTGTGTAAGCAGGTAAGTGGTATATGCGGGAAATGTGCGTTGTTGCAGAGACCTGCCTCTTAAGCAAACACAACTCTTATTAATAAGATATTCTTTTTACATTCACATGTTACATAAAGATATGTGTTCTAAATCAAGGTGATAAGTTGGTTAGGATTTATTTTATGGTATAGAATGCACTTGTTTTTGCAACATTTATTGTCTTTCAGTTGGGGTTTGTCTGGTGAAATTTTCAGATTTAGGGTATCAAAGTGACTTTGAAGAGGAGAAGAGTCTATGGAATGCCTCTTCAGAATTGGTAAATACAGATTGGTCTTTTGCAAATTGTACTTTCTGTTCTACAATTTAAGTTAATGGATTACCTGGTTAGTAAAGTTACCTAATGACTTACCCTGGCCTTGCTGTTGACCGTGAGTGGGAAGAGAATACATTAAGTGACAGCAGTCGTGCGAGATCCTCTGCTCTATCAGCTAGTGTTGATATTTGGTACTTTTCCATTAGCTGGAAGGGCAGATACGGCTGTCATAGCACTGAATGCTTGACTCTACATTTTTATCTCCATGATAGGAAAGTGCCTCAGAGAATAGAAACAAGTACAGTGCTGTGTGAAGTGTGTCTTGCACAGTGTATCCCTGACCTTGCTGAGAAGGAGTCCCTGAATATGAGCCAGCCCACTCCTCAAGTGGTTTCACTGAGCTGTGGCTGTACTAAGGTTTATTCTGTATATCTGAGATTGGTGTAAGGCACTACTGAATAATAGGATGAAATCTGTGTGGTTTTAACCAAGTCTTTACCGTTTCTTTACTTGCAATTACCTAGTTAAAGTAACTTTTTTTTTTAATTTTCTTGCTTCTCTTTTGAGTAGTTTTGTCACTATAAAGGTCAGGAGAAATACAGTGAAGAAAACTTTTCTAATTTTTGTATTCAGTGCTAAGAATAGCTGTGTACTTTTTTCTAAATTTGAAATAATAAGCAAAGATATAAGCATAATATTTTAGGAAAAAAGTATATAGTAGTTTTATTTTGGTCCCTATCCCATCCACATCTCCTAATGTTCACTTTTGATGGGGTCTGAGGGCAGAGATATTGGTCATAATTGGAATCAATTCACCTTCTCTTATTTCTCCTTATCTATGTCACAGTTCGTTCCCTGTGACCTGTGCCCTTGCTGTTCTGTAGATGAATGTAAATATCTTCTTGAGCAATCTCTGTAAGATGAAATATTCCCTTATTTCTGGCTTTCCTCTTTCTGCCCTCCACTATGCCTTAATAAAAAAAAAACCCAACTAGATAAAACCCAAACCTGTGACACAGAGCAGAAATATGAATCTATAAATAACTGTTAATAAATGTCTCTGGCTGAGCAATGCAAATCGATGTTAAATGTCAAAGGATCTTTCCTTTCACCTTTGGTGTAATCTTAATGCTCATCAGTAGCAAGTATTTTTTTTCTAATAAAAATATTTCTAAACTGGAACATGTCTGTGTATAGGGTTTTTGTATCACTGCATTAGAAAAGCAGGAATGCTTCTAAGGGGCAAGAGGGAAGGCAAATATGAGAGTCTCAGATGTGTTCAAAGTTAGGAAGAAGTTTTCTAACTTTTAGAACTGTAGAAGAGAATTTGTACAAGTTATAAGGATGCAGACAAGTGTTCCCTTGCTAAAGCTTTGGTGGCTGAAGAGAATGATGCATGTAGGTGCTTCTAAGTGCTGCTGTGCAGGGATGGCTGCACTTTCAGCTTTCTGCCTCTCCTTGCTATATGCTTTGTCTTGTCCACTTTTTCACATCGGTTGTGTAAATGGTTTTCTGTGCAATTTTGTCTTGAGAGAGAGAGGAGTTAAATAACTTAATCACCTGTTGGATCTGGGTGGGAACAGGAAGTGATGGTCTCCAGTGGAAAGGTGCAAACTCTTGAACCCAGGCTGTTGACATTGTGCAAGATAGTGCAGGGCTTGGGCAAAGTCCTGCTTGGTCTGCCTGAGCCTGCAGTGGTTTGCACCCCAAAGTCACTGTTCTATTTTTAGTTGGCACTAACTTAAATAAGGAATTCAAAGTGGTGATTTTCATAAATATTCTGTCTCATTTAAAGGGTTAGGGGAATGAAGGAAAAAGAAAAGAGTTTAGGGATGTTGTGATGGTGTTTCCCAGCATGCCAACATGTGTGGTACATATTGGGTAGTGTCTCCCATATGGGGGACACCTGCCAGTTTGTGTGCTGTCTCTAGTCCAGTTGGATGGGACAGGACATGTTTGCTTTGGAGAAGTGGAAGGGGTGTTGGCGGTATCCTATTTTCCAAAAGTTGGAGAAATCCCTCTGTTTTATTCAAGGCTGTGTATATCCTGGTTTCCAAAGGAAGGCTCTAACTTGAGATTCAGGGATCTCTGACCACTGTGAAGAGAGGCAGCTCACTTGCTACGATGAGGAGTGGAAACATGCATAGATTCTGCCTCCTCCTTTGTGTGTGCGCCTGTGATTGATGTTTTTCATTGCTGATCCTGACAACTGGCACTATTGTACTAAGGTGAGGTAGAGAGAAATTGTCAGATTTCTTAAATCCCTGTGAAGGCTGGCAGCAGAGCTGTGGTGGAGGAAGAGGGAATACAAATAATGTGAGGCTGATTTTCCATCCCCCTGCCCCCTTCCTTCTGCCCAGCCTGTGTTTTTGTGAGTATGAGGGCAACACAAGGCAGTTCCATGTGGGAAAGTTAAGGAATTAATGTGCCATGTCTCATTGTTACTGTACTGGGGCTAAACAGATGGTGTAATTAGCCTACAGCGGTGAAGAGCTATTTTTCTGATAAGATAAAAGGAAGTAGTTGTGGGTGGTAGAAGAAGAATCTCTTAAATTGGCAGGGCTTACAATGTGTTTATACAAATATATGAAGTGTATGGGTCCAATTGCAGTTATTTTTCTTTCTATTTTTGTTTATTGTGTGGTTTGTAAGGGAAAAAATATTTTGTTGAATTATTTTCAGTACTATTACCAAGCTTGTCTTGAAGAGTTAAGGAATCAAAACCAGACATTCTCTTAGTTAGTGGGGATTGTGTCCCTTTGGAGAGATGGAGAAAAATCTTTCTTCCTTTTGTTTCTTCCCACGATTCATGTTTGAGAGGCTGTTGGAGGACGATGAGTGTCTGTAGGAGGTCTATTCTTGACTGACCCCATGTTCTGGGTTTTGAACTTGTTCACTTTTCATCTCTCTTTCTGGCTCTCCTATAGCTTATTTTGGTTGGGATATTTTAAAAAGATGAGCAATTATAAATTAAAGTTATAAGCAAGAAACACAAGATGAAATTTGGCTTACACTTTTTGAGAAAGAAAACATCTAAATGAGAACAGTGGAAAAAATGAAGGCACGGCAACAGGAAGAGAGGAAAAAAATTGTTATATTGGGAGAATACAACTGGATCAAGGTGCAGTTTTTGTTCATTAAGTAAGTCCTTTGAATTACTTCTGCTTCCTTATGAAAAGATAACAAGTATATTTGCTTTTTAAGCCCAGCTCTTCATGTTTTGATGCTAAGTCAGTAGTATCTTATCTATCAATGAGTTAGTAATTCCGATTTCTGGATGGTTTTGTTAAAAGTGGCTTCTCAGATTTCATAGAAGACATGGTATTGGGGAGTAGAAAATGTGGCAAATGCATTTGCTTTGCAGATTTTTTTCCCTAATATTTTTGTTTCTTTTTCCCAAGAAGCAGTTAGATTTGGTACATTGGTTTTATTTGCCTTTGCTGATCGAGGCTGCTTTCTGTTGTGCAGTAGTAGCTTCTGCCTGTTTTTAGAGGATTTCATTTCTCCTGTTTACTTGCAGGAGAGAGTATATAAAGTCTCCCAATATGTTGCTTTTTTCCATTTCATTAAAAAGACCCCAAAATTTTGCTCAAATCTGAATTTAAGCCTTATTTCACAAATTTCCTTTTTGCATCCTCTATCCTGCAAGAGGAGGTGGTTGGGGAGGGGTGAGTTTTGGTGATGGTCTGTCTTAAAATAACTGCTTCAGGAATGTTTTCTGGATTCTGTTCCTTTGGACTTTCCCCAATTTGCACTCTCAATGACACTAGAAGGTAATCCACAAGGTGATTTATACACTTACTTCAAAGAATATACCTACATCTAAAAGTGGGGGGGGGAAATAAAAACAATAAAGGAATACAAAAGACTTTTATCCTAAACAGTATTTAGTTGTTAATGAAACGATTAGGATAACATTTTATGCAGTGGGTTTTTTTGTTTTGTTTGGTTGTGTGTTTTTTTGGTTTTGGTTTTTTGTTTGTTTGTTTGTTTGTATGAGGGTTTGGGGATTTTTTTGGTGGTGGGGGAAGGTAGCTTTTCCTAAAAATGCTTAGTAAATTTTCCATTAAAAGTACTTGAGAATACATGGTACTAAAAGTGATTTTCATGAAGTCATGGTAGGTTTTTGTCTTTACATCATGAACGTCAGTTGGTTGTCCAGTCTGTGAGCACGTGTCTCAATCTTTCAGATGATTACCAGTGTTACAGAACTTCTCACTTGAATAATCTCATTTCCTTTTGCAGCCACGGGAAATGAGTACATGTGAGTGGATACAACCTTTTGGCACTGTTTACTAAGAACATTCCTTCTAATTCTGAGTGCTCCGGAACAGGCAAAGGGGCCAAAGGCTCCAAGCAGCAGCCTTCAGGTTGAACCACAACCCCATGCTCTCTCTGGTGCCAGCTGCCTACCTCCCTTGGCTCAGCTGTGTTCCCTGAACACCTTGCTCCTGGGCAGGTGTGACAGGTTAGAGCACTTGGGGGTAGTGGAAGAAGATTTTAAAATTTACCACTTGTCTATACTGACTCCATTACTCCTTCAGAAAGGGCTATGGATTAAATACATTGAGGAGGGGGAAAAAGAATAAGAATGCATTTTTGTTCCCTCTTGAAATACCATTTTCAAGGAATTATATATAAGGTAATAATATGTTCGGGATATTTTTGAAAGTTCACTTAATTCCTGCCTTTTGAAAAGTGTTTAACACTGTAGCTGACATTTAGGTCCCTAGTTTTAATCAAAGAGAGAGATGGTTGGATTTAGGTTAAATATCATTCCTGTCCAATTCTCTTTTGGTTTAACAAAAGTGCATGTCTGTGTGCATAAATACAAATGTGTGTGCATATATATTTTTTAATATATGTGCATGTGCTCTTTGAGAAATAATGATTATGTTCACTTTTATTTGTAAAAAGTCAATTGGAAGATTTAAAGATGTGTTTATTGCATCTTCTTCTGGCATTGAGAAGAATAGAAGAGTTGTTCCCTATTAAGTATTATCCTAACATGTTACAGTAATTTCAGAGAGGTTGTCTGTCCCCTGCACTTCATATCAGTATTGCAAACACTCTGTTCTTATTGCTTAACCTGCAGACAAATTCAGAGTGCATATTTCTTTACTGGCTATATATTAGTTTATAAAAATTTGTATCCCTGTTTGAGCTATTGAATTTTATTTTCTCTTGCCTTAATGTCTGTAGTTGTTTCGAGTTAAGATTTTTATGAATAGAAACATGCTTTAATTGACAAGATCATCTTTGAGTCCCCTTTTAGATTGGGAAAAAAGTATTCTTGAGCTTGAATTCTCCACTATTCAAATGTATGGGGAAACACTCTGTGGCATTACTCTTCCTGCTTGAAAATGTTTGAACTAGAGGCTTATCTTGTTGCAGACGACAAATACTTTGTAGACCGGAGTAGGTCCTTGCAATAACTTTGCAGAAGTCTTACTTTTGAATTAGTGTTTTCTCCATCACATCTTGTTGAACAAGGATGAATGAGGTTGTGGAAGTTGTTGTATATGTGGAGTTAATGAGCTCAGCGAGGGGCATAATGTATCTGCTGAAGAGATCAGAATCAACCCTTGGCTAATAATTTAATAAATGCATCTTGCAAGACCATCTGAACTAAATTGAATCTTGTGATTCAAACATTGTATAACTGTTGTCTTTTTTCCTTAATTCAGTAAAAGATCCAGATGTCTGCTTTGATAAACTGAAAAAAAATCAGGCAACCTTGCAAGGTTGAAGTGCTGTCTTGAAGTTGATCTGTTCTGTATTTTGTCATGCTGTGTGCTCTTTGCCCTGGCACATACGTGAAACCAACTGCTAGCTTGTGGGGGACAAACACTCTGGATTTCTTTCTCAAAAGGCAAATACATCACTTTATAAGTAATACGATGTAACACGAATTTAGAGATATTGAAGGGCAATTCCAGAGTTGCTTTTATTTCATGTCTTTTTGTCTTTATTTAAAGAAATTGTTTTGGGGGGATGTGCATGTGTGATAACGACTGGAAACAATCACAGAAGCCCACTGTTAAAGACAATGCATTTCCTTTTTAGTAGTTTTTGTTTGCTCTTAAGTATGTGTACAAGCTAGTTTGGAACTAAAACATTTCCATTTAGTTTGTTTTGATATATTTACCTTGCTTAGTTTCTCTATTTATTGAATCTTCCCTCCCACCCTGCTTAACTTGAGGACAAAATTATGGCACAGTAGCAACTTGATAGTTAAATTTATTTGCCTGTAGAGGAAGTAATTTAAATTAAGTGTGATGTTCGGCATAGTTCACAAAAATTGCTGTGTCCCTGTGCAGCTTTGCTCAGGTTAGCAGAGCTGTGTTCAGAGGCCAGGGCAGGCCCAGAAGGCTGGAGGTCATCTACTGCAGCTGGCAGGTGCAGACATGCTTTTACCAGTATTTTACCGCATCCTTGCCATCAGCATATGGACAGCAGAAAATGTTTAGGGGGCTTTAATTTACAGATGTCCTCACTCTAGAAATGCACCAAGATTACCTACTTTGGCAGATATTCCTCAATAAACTGGGACATAACTGTACAAGAGATTATTTAAGGTGCTTTTAAGGGATTTAAGTTCAGTTGGTGATAAATCTCTCAAATATTTAACCTGTAGTTCAGACTTAAAATGGAGAAATGGATTAATAATGTGGGGAGAGGGTAGAGGGAGGGGGGAGAAGGGGGAGCTCATGAGAGCAGGGCCTGCGGCAGTCACGCTGGGTCCCTGACGGGCGGAAAGCCGGGCATGCAGCGCTGGGGGGAAAAGTTCCCCTGCCTGCCGTGTCTCCCCTGCCTGTGCGGCTGCTACCCCAGCTCCCAGCACAGTGGCTGCCTGCTGGGGAAGGCACCGCACCCGCCCGTGTGTGAGCTCAGAGTGACAGTGTGGCCCCAGTGCTGAGTTTTGCCACTTTTGCCATCTGCGGCAGAGCCACCGAAGCCCGGGTGGCATGGGAAAAGAGGGCACGGTGCCTTCCAGGCCCTGGCGGGCAGTCATGCCAATCGCAGCACCCCCCAGCGTGGAGTGGGATGCTTCTGTGGACCATTTGTGCCATGCCTGCTCTCAGCAACACCACCACCTCTACCTGCTCTGCTGCTGCCACCAGGTGCCCTGGGCCCTTATGGCTGGTCCATGGCCATGGCAGGTGGGGCAGCCCCCATGCCTTCACAGCTCTGTGCTGGCTGCAGCTCGGGGAGGGGAAGCAGTTGCTGGCTCTTGCTGCCCCTGTGGTTCCTGCTGCTGCCATGCCTGCCCATGGTGGTGGCAGCCCCAATGGATGTGGCACACGTGAAGGGGCGGCGCTGGCCGCTGGTGGGGAGAGTGGGCACCATCTTTGACTATGTGGTCAACAAAGAAAGAACTTTTCCCACTGAACAAACCCCAGAAGTGGGTGGGAACAACTGCAGTCCAATAGAAGAGGAGACCACACCTCCCTGGGGTGGGAAGAAGAGGCAAACCGGGGCAATTGCAAATATTTGAGGCGCGAGGAACTCTGGGACTAGACAGAAACTGTATAAAGACAGCCATAAATAAAAACAGTATAAAGACTGCCAGCAGCCCTTGTGGCTCTTTTGGACCGTGTTGGACCAGGAGGAGGGGGACCTGTAACTGCTGCTGCCTCATCACTGCCATCTTGACGGGACTTCGAGATTGTTCCAACAGCATGCAATGCCATTTCAAGACACTGGCTCGAGTGCTTCTTTGCAGCTCATCTCTGGTTGGCCAGAAACATCCCTACCCCTGCAGACCTCCCCCCCTCCGGGCCTCCCTCCGGTCCTTGGTATTTCCTCAGCCAACCCTAGCCTCATTCCTGGGATTCATCACCACACCCTGGGACCTGCTGCCTGTCCACCCGGCATCCCCTCCACAATCCCAAGGCTTTCCCTTCATCAGAACTCCCCAGCAACCCTGAGACCCCTCCAGACAGCCCCTTCAAGGTTTTCCCTTCGTGGGAACTCCCCTCCTTGCTCCTCTGGAATCCCTCCAGACCCTCTGGGGTCTCCCTTCCTCAAGATTGCACCCCAGGACCTCCCAAACCCCTGTTTTCCCCAGACACCCCTCCGCCTCACTCTCCTGGGTCCCTCCCCCTCCTCCAACGCCCCCTCTGGCCACCAGAACTCATCACAATCTCAAGCTGCCCCGGTGCCACCCAGCTGGTGACAACTGAGCTGAATTCATTGAACTGTACCACTCAACCTCCGAGAATTCCTTTTTGCGTAGTTCTTGTAGTTGTCTGTTGTTCTTATGTGCCTTTGGTATTTAATTCATTATTTCATATACAAGTTTACATATAAATATATATATTAATTTTGTATAGATTCATATATTTTCCAAATAAAGGTCCTTATCTTTTTATTCATTTTGCTATGATCTCGTTGACCTATATTAAACCATATCCTGTCATTTAAACCACAACATTTGTGCTTGTAAACTTAAAGGATTATTGTATTTCAAAAGGATAACTGGGATGGTGGTGTGGTAATCTGGAACTACTCCTTTTATCTAAAGCAATGCAGTAGCTCTCATTTCGCCTGGACTGTCAATGCTACTTGCTGTTCTATTGTCTGGGCACCTGCAGCACTGCACTGTCACCTTTCCCAAGAGAATGGGAAATGGTAGAAGAGTTGTTGCAAAAATGTGGAAGACATCAGCTGCTTGTGATCTTGGGTAGAAGTCTGAAAAAAATCTGAAAGGTCCAAATGGCCAGAGAGATTTGATTTGTTATTAAACCATATCAGACAGTACATTTAAAGATTTTTTTGTTTTTGTTTTAGAACCAATTTATAGTTTCTAAATAAAATGTTTTCTCATCCAACATCACTCCTCTGTAGGAGTCAGTTTAAGGCCTCAGGGAAAATAAAAACAAAACCAAAATAGAAGGTCAGACCAGGTATGTTGATGCCAATCCTTCATCCTTGACATTGGCAGTTTTTTGATACACAAATGTAACATAGCCTTTCACTGCAACATCTGGCCTGTTTAAAATATATGTGATGGACCCGCTGTAGGGTAAAGAACTTCATTGTTAGTCATAGTTAAAAAAATTTTAATTAAATTGATAATGATAATGTGTTTTTTCATGTCTGCATGTACTGGAAGCAGTTGGGAGGAATCTTGCTCTTCATGGACTTTTGAACTCTTCTTTCTACCCCCAGGGCTTGGTGGATGACATGTTGAATAACACTGTGGAGGGAGTGGGTTGGAGTGAATGATTGTGCCGTGGGACACCTGCATACCCCAGTCCTTCATTCTAATTAGATTTTAAAGTGTTGACACACTGAATTTCATAAATGAAAAACAACTGATGGGTGGCAATGGAATTGTGTGATGAGATATAGTGCATGTGGTTTTTTGTGCCTTGAGGAAAGGGAATCAGGATGTTATATTTTGGACAGACCCCAGATATGTGGACAACTGAGGCGACAAGACTTTTTGAGGCTGAAATAAAAAGAGAATGATTCATAGGCAAAGATGTCTGCAATAGAGAATAAAAAAGGATGAATCAGCAGGAAAAAAGAAAAGTGATGAGGTTTTACAGAGATCACAGCTTTAATGTGAATGTGAAAGGGATTACAAAGAAGTTCCATTGGGAGGGAGAAGTCGTAATATAAGAGAGCCAGGTATATATATTGGCTTTACCAACAGAAGCTATAAAAGAACAGTCTGGCCTTGCAGGCACTCAGTAAAGTGTTGCCTACTTTTCTAACACAGAAAAGTAAGCATTTCCCCTCCACCTCCTGCTCCTGTTCCCCTCAATGCCCCTACTGTGTTTGCAAATAGCACCCTGGGCTTCTAGTCATCCTTAGTCACTGGCAGGATGTCAGTATTTCCTTAGGAGCTTTAACAGTGATTTCATAGTGTCTTGAACATGGGTATACCTATTTATGGAAATCTTAAAATATTCTCAGGGCTTGACAAAGGGAAGCTTGTCATTTAATTTATGTGTTTTAGCTTCAGGCTGAACAAACAATAGAGTACTTTAACCTTGCATGATGTACTCAAAGGCTTTCTTGAATAAGTGTTTAGTATGTGAACCAAGGCCACTTTAAACCTGTGGAAGTATCTGTAGAGATTTAGTTTATTTAAGATTTGTCTTTGCATTCCATTTTCCAAATACTTTGTGTTAGAGCAGTTTGATGGGTGTGTAGAGTATAGTAATCATGGTTTGAATGGCTGTAGTTTACAGTGATGTTCTTGCTATTTTTGGATGGAGGCAGATTTCTGTAAGAGTGGTTTAAAAACACAACATTGCACATGTTCACATTTTCAATACTTTTTGCATTTTTCATATTCTTTTTATATCATCTCCTATCTTGCAAAACCAAATGCTTTTGCCCTTTTCCGCAGTACATAGAAAAAACCCTATTTTTAAAACTTCTTTTCCATCTGTTGGTTTAGCTTATTAACACAGAAGAGAGACAGTGAAGGAGGTGGAAAGAGATACAGCAGTGCAAGCTGGTATTTAATTCAGCTTAACAAATAAGAACATTTTTAATTATCTGTACATAGCTACTTCATTCAAAATTCTCTTAAAGAGAAGCTTCCTTCTGTTTTGAAGAGCCTAATATTGTCTAAGCACATCAATGCAGTCTTGACTTCCATTAACAGTTGTTAAAATAAGAGTGAGACTACCCTACTGCTGATTCTTTCTCTCCCTCTCTATGGGGAACAAGGAAACAAAACTATCCCTACACGTGCAGGATTTTTTTTTTTCTTAAAAAGAAAAGTGCTCTTAGACAACATTTCACAACAATTTAAGTTGAATTAATAGCAAACATGTAGAATGTTTGCCTCTAGGTATTTTCTGGCAGAATTTCAGAAGACTGTTTAGAATCAGGGGGGAGTAAGTTGTTAAACCTTTCCAGCTAAAATTGGTTCACATTGATTTCTCCACCTTTTAAGCCAGCATGTGTGTGCATGCAAGGAGGAAGCAGTATATGCGTTTTTACTAATTCTCTGTAATGATGGATTTCATTAAGTGACTTGAATTTCAGTGAGTTGTCCAACAGTCAACCACTTCAGCCTTGTTGTAAATTTGAATTAATGATGGGAAAGGGGATTATGTGCTTGTTGCTATCTGGTAAGTTTTCTCTGTGCTCCAACACAGTATTTCTTACCGTTAATGATAGTCTGCTGATTTTCCTTCCCTGAGGGAAGAAATAGTCACCACTGTTTCCTGATATATTTGTGAGTCAATATGCTTGCTTATTTTTAGAGAAGTGGAAGGAAGAAGTGGAGGCCCAGGAAGTTGTCAGATACTGAGAGGAAAATGGTTTGCAGCAAGAGCTTCATCTTTCCTATGGTGGGTGGCAGTGAGTGAGCCTTTTTCCCCCTCTTCTGCAGGGGTCTGTGGCAGGAATCAGATCACCTGTTTGTGGATTGCTGTAAACAAGGAGTATTATTTGGAAGCACTATGAGGATTGAGCAGGACTCTGTGTGTGTGTGTGGAGACGGGGAAGGACTGTGTTGGGTTAAACAACCTTGAGTCTAGCCAAGCCTTTTATCTATGATTACTGAAATCTAGTGTGTCTGTGTACATATCTTGGAGCATATCTGCTATATGTTATCAGTCAAGCCGCATAAATGAGCTTCAATTCTTAAATTAAGGCAAGAAAAAAATTATACATATTTTAATAAATGTCGATAAATGGTATGATTTAGGAAATTATATTTTATTTCTGAAGATGCTTAAAAATCATAGTGTCTTATTGCTTTTGTCTGATGCCTGGGAACCTTGATAAGGAGGTGGCAAATGTTGTAGGGTGTGCAATTGGGCATGGTTTGTTTTTTTTCCCCTGATGATTTTCATTTAGTCAAAATATTTCTGATAAACACTTTAAAATTACATGGCTCTCTTCGAACTAGGGATGAAACCTTTACATGTGCTATCAGGAGGTGAATTTTAATTATATTTCCTGCCCACCCTCAATTTTGAATAGCACAGCTGGGAGGTAAGTGGAAAGAGGCAGATGGGAGGCAGATAATTGTGTCAGAGAAGTTTACAGGAACTCTGTCCTGGAAACTGTTTTGCAGAATTTTTCACTTACATAGCAGCGGTTGAAGACTTGTCTCTTGTCAGAGATTCTGCATCCTTCATCCTATGGTAATGGGAAACAGATTTTACGAGTGAGGAAAGTTGCTTGCTAGGCAAGGGCTGTTTCCATATTCAGCTATCTCTGTGCCAGTGCCTGGTTTGAAGGGGCTGTGTGCCCTAAGATGTTCTGCTCCATTCTGGCACCAGGCTAACCCCTACCCTCATAGGGTAGCCACTGCCAGAACACGGTCTGTTTTGCTATGACAAAGTCACGACACTACCAGTTTTCTTATTATCTCTTGATCTTTATCTAATTCACTTTGGATGTCTTCATGTGTATTCTGAATTGCTGTCTGTTGAGCTCAGTCCTTGATGATAGGCCAGAAGCTATCAAAACAGTGTGTCTTGTCACACTGGAAAGATAACTGTATCAAATGATAAAGTTATATATCTTCATGCCAGCCCCGTGCCCACCCACCCCCCATCCCAGTTTTGTTTCATGCTTTTTCCTACATATTTTTGAAAACAAAGCCTGAAGAAAGGACCAGCAGGGTGGATGCTCACAAAGTAGCAATATAGAGACTATGGAGAAGGACCCATTCAAGTCAGGTCACAGTTTGCAATACAGTACACAGATTGTGGGAATAGAGTGATCTGTGCTTGGGACTGTGCTCTCACAAACTTTAGGTTAGCATGATATAACTAAAAGTAAGTGTGTGGTCTCTTCATTTACAAGTATAGTGTAGCATTTTCTGCATAGATTATCCTTTTAACAGGGTGAACAAGCTGAGTGAGAGATTAGTGTTCAGTGAAGACAAAGGTTAGGAAAACCCTGCCCTCCCTCTGCCAGTCCTGTTGATGCTTTTCATGCTGTTTGATCTGTTCTGTCTGGCTTAAGACTGCTGTTACAGAACTCTGTTTAGAAAGCATTTACATCACACAGACTTCCTCTTATTTAATAAGTGTACATGAAGTAAAAAATTATGTAATTGTGACTGTGGAAGATGGAATTTATAAACCTAGTTATGTGAAGCACGTGGAAAATATTCCACCAAATTTGTGTGATTCTCTCACCACCTGAATGTAGAATAAATTCCTGTATGTCAAGTAAAACAAGGCCTCTCTTGCAGATCTCACTGGACTTCTTACTCTTGGTTTGCCTTTGGTCATTTACAAGCTGAGCCAGGTATTAAAGTTGATGGAGAAGTGAAGGAGTAACTTGAGGGTCCTGAAATGCAGCTAATTTCAAACCATGTAATTTAGTTTAAACTGAAACTTAACCACATTTAAATAAATGGACTGCCAATTTATTTTCTGACACAGACATACCAGCCTTCTGCTAGTTATTGTCTGTTTTAAAGCCATCTTGATGCTTGAGTTTGACAGCTTGCACGTGACCCGCATAGTGCAACATTGCTTGGTTACAGCCTTTCTGCTCAATTGCAGGTCTGTAAAGTATTCTACGCATGTCAGTAACTTGGAATTTGGCTTCTGTAGGATTAATAATCATAGATAAAATCCAGGCCTGCAGATGATTTGCTTTCTCTGCTGCTTTGTGTGGGGTGGCAGTTCTTTGTGAAGGAAAGGGTACAGGCTAGGGATGGTGGAGGGAATGGCTGAGGATAGGCCAGGGGGATGTTGTGTACCCACAGCTGCCTTCCCTGGCGTGGAAGCATCTGGGAGGCTTGTGGGTTTGAGGTTGCAAATTTGTACTACGGTGGCAGAAGAGGCTGTTGAAACCTTGTGGGGTGTTTTTTCTGGGTAGTTAGGAATTGCATGTGGATTCCCCTTCTCAAATCAAGTCTGGTCACCTGGTGAGACTACAGAGGCTCCACAGCTGTACCAGCAATTCTGTTCTTGCAGCCTTAGACCAGGGTGTCTCCCCAAAAATGGTATTAAAAGTTGCAAGTATCTGGTGTGTATCGATGCTCACCTTCAATAGAGCTTCACGTTAATTGGGAAGGAAATGTAAAGCAAAATGCTACCCTAGATGATGTTTCTGTACAAGAAACCTACTGGGGGGAGGTGGAGTGGTTCATCACCAGAAAAAGAGTTTTCTTAAGAGCCAAGAGGCTTAGGTTTCAAGTACTGTTTATCCTTGTTTCAGGGCTGCATCCTCCTGAAAGTTTAATCTCTTACTGTATAAAGACAAATAGGCGGGCACTTTCTGAACAAAACTGATTCACTAAATGAAGAAATATGCTATTTTGATTTCTTACTATAGAGAAAAAATAATTTTCTTTTCTTGTACTTAATGTTCTCTCAAGAACACTTGCCTATTGTACTTTGGTAGTTCCTGCTCCTTCCACTTGGTTTTTAGATTAAAAAATATATTTTCAGATATATTAAAAATCAGAATGAAAAATAATTCTGATGCCTGCTAGCTTTAGATTTGAGTTTGCTAGAATAGTGAAAAATATCTGTGCTGCCTCTGTGTTATACACTGTATGCTTGTGGTATTTTCTCACAGACTTGAAGCTGTGGTTAGCTTTTAAAATAATTTAAAAATCTTATCTAAAAATGACAAAGTTCAGATGTACTCTGTGGATATGAATCAATATGGTTATAAGTGTTGTTTTTTCCCTCATATGAAAATAAGGATGCCTTGTCTGGGCATAGCTTGTGAGTTACAATGTCCATATTAGTTGTGGGGTGAGGATTTTTTTTTTTTTTGTAATTGAGCATTTTAAAGCAGACTTGGACTAAACAACAGTCCTGATTTTATATAGACTAAAAACCTCCAAGTTCAATTGCCCCTTTCTCTCTCCTTTTGTCCACATTGGGAGTCACGGCTTTACTCTGTCTCTTCTGACAAAGGAAGTCTTTTTAGTACTTTGTACTTTTTCTCTGCATTTCCTCCTGTTGCCTTCAGACTTGTATAATTTTTTCTGTCCAATACTACTTTCTCAAATTTTGTCTTTTCTTGTCTATTGCCTTACTATTGTCTGAGTAGCAACTTCTAATACTCTTCTCTGTTCTGTCAGTGTCATAGAACCGTAACAGTCAGTTATAAATGAAATATGTTATGTTACATAGTTATGCTTGTCATTTAATGAGTTATTATTTTTAAATATATAAAGAAAAACGCTCCAAGGGGTTTTCAGTTTGTTTGAATTGTGAGTGGGACAGCCCTTACATCAATGTGCTCGTTTACAGCTTATGACCTGACCTTTCTGACTTAAAAGACTTTTCTTCTCAGATTTGAATATGTAGGTGTTTAATGAATGTTAGTCCTGTACAAATGAATTATGAAGAAATGTGCATGATCATATGAGCCCTTAATTCAAATTTCAGCTTAGGAAAGCTTTGTATAGGCTCCTGAGAAATTTGTTACTCACTATTATGCCTAATGTGAGTGCAACAGACTTTAACTAGCTTGCTTTGTTTGGTCTTCCATGGTCTACTCACTGCGATATGAAAAGCAGATACATAGCTGTCCAAGTTTGATTTGGAGTTAGTCATATCTATCTTAATTTCATTCTGAGTCTTAAAGATAGGACTCTTTGTTTAACAGTCATATGGGCTCACTTGTCTAACTGGAAAAGGTAGTCTGTCGTGTCTTGTTATCTTTTAGTAGTGAATTAAATATGATGTTTTTCTGGGTGTGCTTCTAGTTACTCTTTGCTTTTAGCAGCAGGGGACTTGCTTTTCTTTCCTAGTTAAAACTTATTTAATTGAGAATCGTAGAGTCTTCTTCAGAAAGCAAGGCAGCTTTCTGAATTGTTATCAAGTCTTTTTTTTCCCCAATAGTAAGGTCTCCTTTCATTTTTTTTCTTTGATTAAATTTTTTTTTAATGATTTCTTATTTGATTTGTACTGGATAGAGTCCTCTGACAGGGCTCTCTTTGCTAGTCTGCTGCGAAGAGACAGTCTCGTTGGCAAGGTTTCCATGTTTTTAAAGGGATGTGAGGTAGTCTTCCAATGAACTTTTAATTGACAGTTAATTTTCTTAGAGACAACAGACTGGTTTAAATGCACCTTTGTTTTTCTGCATTGCTCCTCAGAGGTAAATGTAAATGTTGAATGTTGATTATTCAACCACAAAAACAAATTATGTGGTCGATTGGCTTCCAGGTGGAGTTGCCATTACCGGGCTTATATGAGTGTATCTGAGGTGGTATTGCATGGCCACAGTGGTGTCTTTTGGGTTAGAGTGTTCCACAATGCCAGCACCAAATGTGCTGCTGAGCTGCTGCCATCCTTCCTACATGAGGAGGCACTAGAAGTTGGGCCGAAGACATGTGCCACAAGTAATCTTGAGGCTCTTGTAGAGGACAGAAAAAGGAATCTTCTTTTTTTTCCTCTCTCTATTTTCTGTGTGCCAGTGTAATCTGCAGGCCCCTCACGTGGCAAACTTCACCACTGTGACCTTATGTATGGTGGCTGTGCTTTGCTTCAGTGCTTTTTTCATAGATGGACAGCAAGCATTCCTTATCCCCAGACTGTGCTGTGCCTTGGACCCAAAAGAGAAAGGACACAGTCACAGGCTGAGGCCTGAGGGGCATGGGTTTGAGAGAGACATGCTGTATGCAGCTGTGTCGCACTGCAAATCCTCATTATCCTTTACATCCTGAATCACACTAGTACAGGGATATTGATGTACAATCATCCGTAGCGCGGGAAACAGTGTTAATGTTTATTGGCTTTGTCTTTGCTCTGTTTGTTTGTGCCAATTCTCATCTATAATACAGCTTGCATAAAGACATATAAATGCATAATGAATACTGAACATCTGTGCAGAGTACTATTGAGCACTTTTTTGGTAAAAGTGTTGGGAATGCCGACTATTTAAATACCCACAAAGGATTCTTGTGATCTTGCAGTGTTTTATAAAACTTGTTCTAAATATTTAAAGATAATTTTGTGGTTTCCAAAATAGCTTTATTGGGTGTTAATGCAGCTCTTGAGTTTGAAATGTGGTTTTTCAGTAGGTGTGTGTCTTGAGAGACAAAAGTAAGACAAAATTATTATATACTAAACTGTATGTGATGAAATATACCTTGAGTATATAACATGTTCAGTATTTTTCCTGTTGATGCTCACTTGAATACCTTCCACAATAAATCTTCCTTCTCTCCTCCCCCTGCCTTTTTTAATTCCAATTAGCCATTAGGCTTACAGATCGTTATTTAATGGATAGTGTATTAATGGACTTCCCACCCTAATTACTAAAATGAGTGCCTCACAAATGCATAGTCAATCAATGACTGAATGTGTGTGTTGGATCTTGAACTCTCTTCTTTTTAACTGAATTGCCTCGGCTATTTACAAAAGAGATATCTTGAGAATCTGTCTTCTGAATTTTAGTCACACCTTGATAATATATAGAGACACCAGTTGTAAATATTTTTTCAGTCAGCTCAGTGCTATTCCTAAGTTGTTACTATTAAATGTTCTTTTTGATGGTATTTAGAGGTGGTTGTTTTGTTGAATGAGTAGAATCTTGTCTTGTTCTGCCTCATAGTGCTAAAAGTTCTGATATTGATGGTAAAGTGTAAGTTTTAAATGTATGAGTGGGTGTGTATTGATACCTATCTGTCAATTAGATACATATAAAGGCACTCATGTATATGCTTATATATGTCAAAGGCTCTGGCCTTAATTGTTCTAATGCTGCTTTAATGTAAAATCCTTACTCTAAACTCATGATATGCAACTTGGCAATACTGCATTGGATTTATATCAAGATTCAACCTGCAGAATGGTTGTTACAGCTATTTTATTGAAACCAATCAAAAGATGCATGCTATAAGCAGTAGCAATAAGACATGATCAGGGCTATTGTTTCAAGTGCTGTTGTCTTCCTAAATACTTAGGATATATTTCAGAGACCAGGCTAAAAACTGTCTTCTCTCAGGAACTGGAACTAGGAAACTGGAATCTCACTGAAGAACTTGAAGTTCAAAAAGAGGATTAATACCGTGGCTTATAGACAACAATAAGAATAAAAAGATGTGTTATTTAAGCAACTTTTGCCATTTGACTTTGCATACCAGAGCTGGTTTCTTTTTGCAGATGCTGTTGGTGCATCCCAAGGTTTGGTCGGTGGGAGGTGGTTGTATGCACACTGCCTGCTGTGAGCTTGTTTGGCTCATTTGTCTTTGGGGTCAGGTGTCCAGCTGTAAAATCTCAGAACTGGATTAAAGAGAAACCCATTCTGTTTTAAGTTGAAATCATTCAGTGATAAAACACTCTGAGTGTAATAAACTTGCTGGTGAAAATACTGGGAGCTGGTAAAGTCTGTTTTTTACCTGAATGCTTACTGCAGAGCTAGTGGCCACATGAGTAGCTAAAGAGGTAGGTTTTGTGTAGGGGGTAGCACGTTAAATTGCTGAACACTTGCTTTCTGTCTTTTTCTTTTTTGTCATTGCTAAGAATGTTATGAATCGTTGCTAAGAGCTAGCAAACCCCCGCCCCCCCCAACAATTCCAGATCAAATAGACTTGAAAGAAGATTGCTGGCTATAATGCAAGGCTGGAGTGACAATAGTGCAGTAAGGCAGTATAATCCTAGCTTTCAAAAGACATCCATTTTCTTCCCCTCTCATGTGGATTGCTCTGGAAGTGCTGAATTGCTTCTTAATGAGTCATAGGTTGTAACCCAGGCTGTGGCTTGTGTGTAACCCTCTTTCTCTCTTTGCCCAGTTTATCACAGAGCTGACACAACATGACTCTTTCAACATAGCTTCCAGTCAATTATTTTGAGGCCTTGGAGTCAGCCAGTATCAAGAGATACTGATAAGAGTGCAGGTTTTGCAAAAATGGTAATGGAAGATAGGGACTGAATTTTTATCCCTCCAGGCAACTTGTCTCCTTGAACCACTGCTGTCCTCTGCTAGGAAGAGAAAATGACCTTCATAGTATAATAGATTTTTGTTACTAAACTTATGGGGTTTTATTTCATTTTTGAGGTGAGCCTTTGAATTCAGAAGTAAGTATTCTAGTGTTTCACAAGCAGGCTTCAAAGACTTGGTTTTAGAAATGAGGTATTTCCAATGTTTACATCTTATGTATGATTCATTGAGTCTATTCTCTAAAATGACTATACCTACCACAGCCCAGCCACAGACAGACTAGACACATGTATCAACAACTCCCGATGTTTTGGGGGTTTTTTGTTTCTCGGTGGTTTGGGGTGTTTTTGCTTGTTTGTGGTTTTTTTGTTTTGTTTTTGTTGGGGGTTTTTGTTTGATTCCCCCCTTCTGTTTTTTGTGTCTTCTAAAGTTTTGGCAATACTTACCACTTACAGACAGTAATTGCTATCTCTTAGTATTACTAAGAATTTAAATCTCTGTAACCTTAAATAAATATGATAACTACTTTCAGTGACTTTAATAGGCTAGTTAAAAATAAACCCCCAAAACCAACGTGTAATGTGGCAGACTACAAAGGTGATGCATGTAGCTATGTACTCTGAATAAGCGTGAAAGAGACATGTCAGTGTTGCAGCAAGCAATCAGTCATTGGTTCACTATCCTTGATTCCAGTTTCAAAACCTGGAATTTGTGTGTATGAACCAAGCAGACCTGCACTGAGAAGTTGAAACTGTTGTACAATCCACTTAGTATTTTGAAAATCTGTTGGAGAAGATACCTAGTAAGTCAAACTGTCTTTCATATAAGTGAAAAATAACATTCATATAATATGAAGCATGGATATATGAAGTTGAAAAACATTTGTATATATGTAAAGTAAGCAGGTTTATTCAAGATGAATTTTGTGGAAGGGGATAAACTTTTGATGTGAATACAGAGAATGATGCCAGGATGAAAGCAGAGTTTGGCAGAGCTGTAGTACAAATCTGTTGTGATTCCAGGTGGACATTTCCATTTGTGAGCTTTTTTTGCATGGCTGATGACTTCTGCTGCAATTTTGCTTCTGCTCAAATTGTACACTTGTGATATAGGCAATGCTGTTGTATGATTATTTAACTCTGACTTCTCCAGCTGCTTTTGGAAGTAGTTTCACATACCACAAGCAATATAGCAGATGTTAATAATGCAAACTGTGCACAGCTATAATGTAGGGACTTCCCATGCTAAAGTGATTATTGTTTCAGAATATTATTTAACCTCTGTGGGCTACCTTTTATAATCTTTTTCACAGCTTAATCTGACTCTTTCTCATCTGATTCCTTCACTTATGTGAAATAAGTCTGGTTTATGCAGAGGTAGAAATGGCAAGGAGGGGCTTCAACCTAGTGGAAGGTAATATAGTTACATTTGGAAAGGTTTAGTTGCATAACTGTGAAGACAAAGATGTAGTGGACCTTGATTAGGGCCTAATGTACTCAATAAATATTTGAAGTGTGTTTTAAATGTCTGCATTTTTTTTTCTCTGTATCTTTCAAGCAAAGTTGTGGCCATCAAAATACTTGAGCTTTCTGAAATTTGATTAGCTGCTGTAAAAGTTTTGAAACAATTTGAAACAATCTGCTATGAGATGTGTAGTGACAGTATGTTGGGCAAGAGACTGTCAGCTGTGCAGACTCTGCTCTGGACATGTTATTTAAGAAACATTAGAAAAAGTATGGAAAGGCAGTTTTTTAAAACCCATGGTGAAGTCCAAAAATTATATGCTTCCAAATTATTTTGTTGTCAACAGAATCTGTTAATTAACTATTTCGATGTAAAGAGCTGTCAGCTGTGTCTTGGTCTGTCTTCCCTCTTCCCCCACCACCCCAGGGAAAAATCCTTATTTTCACACAAATAAGTTACATTTACTTTTTAAAAATTGAAATATATTTTTCGGGTGTTCAGGTATATAGTTTTATTTCTCTATGCTTAGTCTGTTTTATGGTATCTTTTCCAATGTTGTTTGCAGGTTGGTGGGTTGGATTATTTTTTGTTTTTTTTTGTCTGAGTTTTTTTGTGTATTTGTGTGTTTTGTATGTGTGTGTATGTGATTCTTTGGGAGGGTCAGTCATTAGAATCTTTTGTCTCTTTACATTCGTGACATGTATCAGCAGGGCTGATATTTGGAAATAGCTGGCTGGTGCCAGTAGAATTTGAATACCACTGTTTAATTTCTTCTTAAAATGGATTATTTTGCCTTTGGGGCTCTATACATTGAAAATATTCTAACCAGTTTTAAAACTGGTTGGAGCAGTTTTGTAGATCATGGTCTCTTCTTCAAACAGCACTGGTTTGTCTGACCTGTTTTCTGTTGAAATAGCGCAATAAAATGCCCCTAGACTGCAGTGTTAATATGCTGTTTATTGCTCTTCAAACACATTGGGAATCTCTTGTTCTACTTAGAGCTGTTCCTATATGACTCTAGATTCAAAAACACTTTGCCTTTATTTCTTCTTGTTTTAGTTCAGTATGTTGTCAAGCTTGCCTTTTGAAGGGTCAAAAGGATTTTTAGGTGTGAGCACAAATTTGAAAGTGCTAATTAGGTAAACGAATGTAGAAGATGCCTATTTGAGGCATTTATCTGCTACTAAACTGAGTTTGAGTTGCCTTGATTTGTGTATAAATTTAGGTCAGACCTGCAAAACTGTTCCAACAAAAGATTTGTGAAAAACCTGATATCGCAGTACTCTATTAGGAGGTCGGGGTTGACTTCACTATCATTATTGCTAATGGAAATCTGGCCATTTTTCTGTGTTAGTTTGGCTTCTTGCTCTGGTGGGACTCATTTTTTTCTGAAGTGACAAACTGCATCAGAATGTTTTATGATTTTGAGCGTAATGTTTTAAGTTCATTTCCCCCTGCTGCTGTGGAGGAAAACTTACCATTAAGTCCTCATGGCAAGGAAGCATTACACTTTTTGTTTGAGGCTTTTTCTTCATTTCCTCTCTATGGAAAACAAAGCCCAAAAAGTCACTGCAAATGCAAACACTTGTGTCTGGGATGTGATATAAAACTATTATTGCTTACTGGCTTTACAATTTCATTTTAAGCACTGAAAATTATATCTTGTTTTGATAGAGTGTTTAACATATTGAATCCCAACTGGACATTTTTTTCTGCTGTAATTCCTAGTATGAGCTGTTATGGCCATTTTTCAGAAGCGATGACATCTCCCCACAGCCTTTTTTATCCACGCAGATGACTAATGTTGGGTATGCCTGTAGAGTGCTTTGCATTAGACACAGCAGAGGTTGCTCCAAGCCTGAGGAGCATCATGTCAGCTCTTATCCAGGAGCTGTGCTGACCCAATGCAGTGCTCAAGACAGGCTTATATGATTTTTTTTTTCCAAGCTGGGCTCTTTAGTTCAGGCTGGTCACCATGTTAACACAGTTACAAAGCTTTCCAGTGGCTCAGAGTGCAGGCAGGACAAGCTTGCATCTGCTGTGGAACTGGGGCAGAACGAGTCCCCGTCTGCCCAGTGTAGATATGTTGACTGTGTTTAGTAAGCCTGGGAAATCACTGCTTTCCATAACCTGATGTTCTGTGATTGCACCAAATGACACACTGGAGGAGAGCCTGAAGGAAGGCCAAAGGGTTGTGGGCACATGGCTGAAGTGACAGTGGCACTTCCATCCTTCTAATAAGTAGTTAATGAGGAACCCACCTACTTTTGAGAAGCAGGGATTAATTTTGTTTGTGTTACTTGGGATGCTGTGACTCCAACACTTAATTATGGGAAGACAGTTTTTCTTATTAGAAAAGGGAATCTTTTATGTTTGTGCTTGTTAGAGAAAGATTTCACTGTTCTTCTTGGCCTTGGCTTTGTTTCTTCAATAAAAAAGACTGTGGATTTCAGTAATTAGTGGGATTTGCACATCAATATGAGAGTAGATAGTTTTCAGGTGATGGTGACAAACCTTTAGTTACATACGCTTTTTCATTAATAAAGGACATGATTAGGAACAAAGTTCTTTACTCCATTAGCCAAGTTCTTTGCCTTAGAAACCAAAATGGCTAAGCTGTTCAGACTGTCTCATTCCTTAAACATTTACTGTTAAATAGAGAAAATGTAACAAGTCATAGCTACAGTCTTGTACTGGACACTTTTATTCTTGTTGCTTTCAATTTTTTGGTTTAGAATTCTAAATATTTTTTTCTGGCAGATATGAAGAACGACCCCCACTCCCTAAGCAACACCAGAAAATCCCCACTTTACTAAAACTCTAAAGTTTTTAAACTTTACTTTTCCAGTTGTAAAGATACAAACATGATGTCAGTGAAAGACTGAATTTGATTTTCATTACAGGACAAAGCACAAAGATATCCTCTGGAGAGGAGGGATGAACATCAACAAACATGTTCATAGTTCAAAATGTCTTAAAAACTTTCTGTAGATAAGTTCTCTTTTGTTTGTCATACATGAGAACTCTTTCTTGCACATTTTTAGCATGTGTCTTTACTCCTAGGCTGAATCTATACCGACCTTTTAATCAAAGTTAATGCCACTATTAGTATCCTCTAGGATACAAAACTGCTGTTCTCTGTGCCCACATTTTGCTTGTAGGACAGAGCAAACCCCAGGTATTCTCTTTTTTGTCTTTTTGCATTTCGTTTGCTGCTATTTAAAAATGAATTGTAGAAATAAAATTGCAATTCTTAGTGTGCAGACAGATAAGATGGAAGATGATCACAAGTGCTACATTTGGAAGAAAAGTTGCACTTTTGGAGAGAAATTTGTAAGAGGTATTTGTATGCTATCAAGGCAATTTGGTCCTCTGTCAGCTCATGTGTTATGAAATAGAGGTTGTGGAACTTTGATACAAAGTAATGCTTGCTCATGGGTACTCACTTCCCTTCCAAATTTGTACTTTCCCCTCTCTGCTTAGTAAGCAAGAAGGAAGTGCTAAGTGACTGAGTTGGGTTTGAGTCCTTTAAGGACAGTTGAGTTGCTTTCACATAGTAGCGGAGTGGGTTGTGAAATAGGTGATTTTATCAATGCCCCTGTATGTAGTGGAAGCTTCATGGGCCTACACTTCCAGGAAAGTTATGTACTTGTGACATGATAATGCACCCTAAGCATCTAGAATAGATAAATTTCGTGCAGTTTCACAAAATTTAAATTAAAAAATTTGATCTTTTTTTTTCCCCGTCAATTTAAAACTCTCTGCTGCTCTTTTCTCTCTCTTAGTAAATTGTGAAGCTGTAATAGATGACTGATGCATAGCCAAAAGCATGGCACTGACCATCAATGATCACTAGAAGTTTCATGTTCTGACACTCCAGAAAAACTAATTAGGAATAGCAGTGGCCCAGCAAAGAGTTGTTGTGGTAGCTTAAGTCATCAAACCTCATGATGTATTGTGGGCTCAGAGATGAACTGAAACAAAACTCTGATTGTTAGAATTGTTACTCCACTCCATCTTTATAGTTTTCTCCTTTATAGAGAAAAAATACTACCTACCCATCTCAAGAGAGACTTTGATAACAAATGAATCTGTAAGAATAACTCTGGTGTTTTTAAGCACAATGTTATATTATTGAAGAAATACAACTGTGGTACAGGTAGCTCTTAATAAAAAGCTAAAACTGTTCTAGTTTTTATGGGACTTGGTTCTCACAAAAATAAAATATAGTAGAAAGAATTGGAACAGAGTGCTTCAAATAGAGTTAGACAAAATAAGAAATTAATGCTATATTGAACCAAAGCAGTAGCTGCCTCTGTCTGATCAACACCCCTTTGTGTCAGAGTGAGGGAGGTGAAACATTAAGCAACAGCATTTGTTTGGGCTACAAAAAGTGTCTTATTGTCAGTGCTCCTGGCTGTATTTTATTAAGAATGCTGATTGTAAGAGTATTTTTGTTCATTCTAATATATTTGATTAACAATAGAAATGCAGAAATTTTACTACTATTTGACCCTCATTTATATTTGAAGGATATATAAAGTATTTTGGTTTTCTGCTGAATAGTACTGGCAGACTTCCTTGTATATGAGTTGGCCTAAACCTGACTAGAGCTATTTGTTACTTTTGTAGTTGGCATCTTTAGGCACTGAATGACTTGATACTTGCTCCTTAAATTTGAAGTTTGACATCTACTGTGATAATTTGTCATGAAGCAATTAACAACAGTGATTCTAACAAGAAATATTTTTATTGATTTTTTTCCCAAGTATTCATTCTGTTTGATTTGTATTGCTGACTTATATAAACAGAATTCAATATCAAGCCCTTTATTTCCTGTAATAAAAAATAGTGTAACATCTAATGCTTATTTACTGTTACCCTTCTATTTCGTATTTCAATACTGCTTTTCCTTTCATCTTTCATTTAAAGTAAGATGCTGCTGATAAAAAAGAGCACCTCCCCTCCTACCCGTTCCCTTCTATTTTTGACAGCTTGAATTAAAGAAGGTTGCTACATTAGAAGCATTACCATGTATGTAAATAACCCCTGTATGCATAACATCTTGACTCAAAAAAAAAAATCAATGTTAAAAAGTTCTTGTAAATTTAGAATCAATCTGCACTTATGTATTCCCACTATATTTAATCCTGAGTAACAGCTAAAGCTTACTTCGCATTGATTATACATATTTCAGCCACCGCTGATGAGAGGACAGGGTTCTGTCCTAGGGCAGAACTGTGTCACTCCAGTGCTGCTTCTCATCCTCTTACTCTTCTTGAACTGACACTTTCTTCTTCTTGAATTCTTGACATCAGCAGCAATGTTCAATGTTCCCTCCCATAGGCCAAGTAGTATATTTGTATTTCCAGTATATCCAAAACTCTGCCTATTTTTTTATCAGCTATTTGCTTGGCGATTGAAGCACCAGTGTTTGCATCTTGTAGAAATGTAAGAGCATTTAATTTTCATGATTTTCCTCTTCAGAGGAATGATGAATCTGAAGCAATTAGCCTAGCATATGAATTGGTAGCAGGAGGTTTAAAGGTGACCTGAAAATGTTGATTGAATAAACTTAATTCATTTATGACTGTCTAATTTAAAACTAACTCAAATTAGATCATCCTCTGCTTACTTTCCAAAAATGGGGTTGTGAATTTCTGGTTTGCAAGACCTAAAAGCAGCAAAGAAATAAATTACTGTATCACAGAATGAAGATGTACTTGCTCCTGAGGGCAAGAAAACATAACATTTGGAACGATTATCAAAGTAGCATTCATATAAAGGCTCTTTGGCCTCAGGAAAAATATCTTCAGTTTTCCTGCCATCTGAACTATTTCTAATTGTCTTTCAATATTTCTAAAAAAAAAGTGTGATTGGTTTTGGTGGCGTAGAATTAATATATTCTTTTACATTTCCTCTGTACTATGTACAAATATAAGGATAATGGAGTGAGGTGAGGGAATTGCCTCGCCTTATCAACCTTGTGGAAGTTTCTTTTTATAAAACTCACTCTCTTCTGATAGTACTATTCCTACTGTGGCAAAGGAAATCTGAGGATTAGGTAGGATCCTGACTTTTAGTGGTTGTCATTTGCTGTTTGATTCAGAGCTAGTGAAGACTCGCTGTATTGGTTGATTTGTAAGGATTAATTGCAAAACTGTAATGTAGTAGGTATTCACTTGTCTTGAATAATATTTGAGAACACTTATCTTGCCTAATATTTTGTTTGCAAAGTATGGTGATGGATTTGGACTTGTGTGTCTTTTTCTAACTGAATGCTGAAGGAATTAAAATATTTTCTGGCAGTCAATCTTCTTCATATTGGGTTCCCTGTTAACTGAAAAATTAATACTTTTTATTTCTAGCACTTTTCCTCTTTGGGATTTTCTTATTTTTCAATTTATGGATTGAATGTAGTAGTACTGAGTGGGTTGAAGTAGATGGATTAGGAGGGAGGTAGCAAAATAGTTCTGGTAATTAACTTTCAAATTTCATTACCGATGTTGTTGATTTATGTGCAAAAACCAAGCCATGTCAGTTTGGGAAAGGAAATTCCTTGCATTAGCTTGTGTCTGCTCTGTGTTAGAGCTTGTCCTCTGTGAGACTGCTGCTTACCATATCTGCCTGCAGATGTGCTTGACTCAGCTGTATGCAGCTGGATCCATGCTGCCTGCTTGCTGCAAGGGCCTCTCTGCCCAGCACACAGGTGATTTAGGAAAATCCTGAAGTAGCAAGGCAGAATCTACTGAAGTAGAGAGTAAAACCTCATTGCTATGTGGTAGTAAGTTGCCACTGACAAACAGTGATGTGGCAAAGCTGGCAGTAAGGAAAAAAAAAGAGGTTCAACACCAAAACAGATCTGAGTACAGTAAGTAAGATGAGCTTTCAACCTTCGTGACTATTTTAGCTAATGTGTATTCAAAGTGAGCAAATGGCAGAGCAGAATGACTCAGCGGTGGCAGCTGGGGTAGAGATGCCATATGTAGTCAAAATGACACTCATAGTATTGCTGAGTTGCATGACAGCTAACTACATGTAAGGTAGGTGGGCCCAGAGTGATCCATGATATTCAGGCTGTGGAGTAGCAGCACTGAAGAACAGATGCCCAGAGTGTGGAGGATCCCTGGGTAGATCCAATATTGCTTCTGTGTAGACTATTACCATGAATTTTGGGCATAGAGAGAGGGTGTTGCATCCAATTTTATCATACAGCCATAGTAAGTCAGAGACCTACTGAGAGTGTTGCTGAGAGAGAACAGATGTGGATTGTTTTGGTAGAGATCTTTTCTGGAAATGATCTGCTACTGGGTCACAAAAGCATTACTAGAGATGGAAAATATGCCAACTGCAGTAAGAGTGTGCTGTATCTGCCAGTTGGCAATTGCTGGTTCCCTCAAGATTAAAAAAGGATTGAGATTAGTTACCCAGACTGAAGTCATCATCATAGATAGCTACTGTATGGATTGAAGTGGAACAACTATTAGAGCTTTGAATATGTAGAATATTAGTATTCATACTCACTCTTAAGGTCTTTTCAGTTAAGATGTTCGTGTAGAGACTGAAAACAGTGGCTGGTTACAAGGGTGTTGCAGATCAGGAACAGATTGCTTAGGGGTTATTCTGGATAGGTTTATTAGTGGACTGTCTTATTGTGCCTTCTAAATGGAACAACCTGGCATCAGTCATCAACATTTTCTACTATAAATCTGCAAACGGTGTGTCAAATTGAGAACTTCAGAATAAAGCCAGGGCTAAAAATTAGCTCTCGCATGTTGATAAGTCCATGAGATGGAGTATTGGATAACCTTACAGGAAATTCTGAGGGGTGATTTAGTTCTACTAAATACAACTCATCTTTATATAACTGTTTGTCTGTGCCACTTTAAAAGTAAATCAGTGGGAAGAATGAACCTAAGTTAAGAGAGGTTACAATTTACTAGAAAAATTACAATAAATACAATGATACAGAGAAAACTGGCTTTAATCCCACAAAAGCAGAGTATAACCCAGCATCGTGGGACAAGAACAACATGACAGTAGTTAGCTCCTGTGCTGAGCACTGCGTGGTCCCCCTGGATGCAAAGCAGAAGGGAAGGAAACCTGCTGGTCAGGATGACAGTCACAGTTCCATCGAAGTAATGGTGGCAGTCTCATCAAAAGTGGCAGTCACAGTCCTCTTGAAGTTCTGTTCCTCCTCTGAATCCTACAAGTGGTACCCCAAGTCCCCAAACCCAAAGATTATATGTCCTCAGGTCCAGATGGGAATACCCAGTACCTACCCCAGGACGAGGAGTTTCACAATGGGTTGTTTAACTCTGTGGGTCATGGGGTATTATTGAGTCTTTGATGATTGAGGTCATCATGTCCATTATGCCCGTGCAGTTGGGTCCATTAGCAGAGATGACCCCTCCAGATGGGTGTGAAGGTGAATGCTAGGAGGGAGTTATCGCTCCCCTAGGAGGGGAGTTATCACAGCTTTGTTGTGAAAAGAAACCATCCCTGCCTAGCAAGATTTGTCTCTTTCCTTACCTTTGAGGTGTCAGGTGTGCCCTTGGCAGCTGCTACACATGATTCAGAGAAAACTGGCTTTAATCCCACAAAAGCAGAGTATAACCCAGCATCGTGGGACAAGAACAACATGACAGTAGTTAGCTCCTGTGCTGAGCACTGCGTGGTCCCCCTGGATGCAAAGCAGAAGGGAAGGAAACCTGCTGGTCAGGATGACAGTCACAGTTCCATCGAAGTAATGGTGGCAGTCTCATCAAAAGTGGCAGTCACAGTCCTCTTGAAGTTCTGTTCCTCCTCTGAATCCTACAAGTGGTACCCCAAGTCCCCAAACCCAAAGATTATATGTCCTCAGGTCCAGATGGGAATACCCAGTACCTACCCCAGGACGAGGAGTTTCACAATGGGTTGTTTAACTCTGTGGGTCATGGGGTATTATTGAGTCTTTGATGATTGAGGTCATCATGTCCATTATGCCCGTGCAGTTGGGTCCATTAGCAGAGATGACCCCTCCAGATGGGTGTGAAGGTGAATGCTAGGAGGGAGTTATCGCTCCCCTAGGAGGGGAGTTATCACAGCTTTGTTGTGAAAAGAAACCATCCCTGCCTAGCAAGATTTGTCTCTTTCCTTACCTTTGAGGTGTCAGGTGTGCCCTTGGCAGCTGCTACACATGATTCATGATTAACAGTCCATCAGAAATGGCATAGAGGGTATAGAATATACAGTTTTTGTTATACACATGTAGTGATAAACTAGTCCTGGCCCCTGTCCCTGAAAATTGGGTTTTCAGTTTGTGATTTTTGGGGGTTTTTGTATCTGAAGGGAGAGTGTTGAGAGAATGGAGCCAGTAGGAGAAACAGTAGGACCAGAGACAACAGGGAGAAGCTGATACACAGGAAGTTCCATCTGAACATCAGGAAGAACTTCTTTACTTTGAAGGTGACTATGCACTGGAACAGTTGTCAGAGGGATTGTGGAGTCTCACTCACTGGAGATATTCATGAACTGTCTGGACATAATCCTGAGTAAAGTGCTTTAGAGGGCCTTGCTTGAGCAGGGAAGTTGGACCAGATGACTGCGGTCCCTTCCAACCATATCTATCCTGTGATTCTGTGATTTATCNCACAATGGGTTGTTTAACTCTGTGGGTCATGGGGTATTATTGAGTCTTTGATGATTGAGGTCATCATGTCCNGCAGGGAAGTTGGACCAGATGACTGCGGTCCCTTCCAACCATATCTATCCTGTGATTCTGTGATTTATCCTAATTTGAAGGTGATCGTTTCTGTCACCAGAAGGTGATTGTTCACCTTATTGAGAGGGCTGTGGACAAGCAAGATGTTGAGCTAATAGAATCAAAATAGAGTAGATATGGCTCAACTTTCCCCTGACGCCTTCAGCACATATCAGTTCCTGGATCATGAAAATGAAGGCTGTCTTTCAGAGCTTGTGTCTATAATGCTGTTCCTACCAGGTTAACTCTAGGTGAGAGTAATTTGGACAGGAAGATGAGGAGTGCTTTCCATCTAACTGGACTATATAAAGATCGAGATAAAAGTGTAATGGGGAATGGGTCCCTAGTCACTGCTAGACAGAGAAGGTGCTGACAATGTCTCTCTCTTTTCTTCAGCTAGTGAAAAACATGCTGGCAAAGTCAGTCATTTTCAATTCCTCTTACTCTGTAGGTGGTATGAAATGCAAGCAGTACAAGACTGCAGAATAATGCTGTTGGCCTCTCAGTTTGGCTCTCGGGTTGGCTCTCAGTTTTGAGCTGGGCTAGCACTTCTTTGTGCTCTACTTCAGAGATGGTATTGGCACAGCTGTAATTAAAATATCTTTAAAAGACAGCTGCAGTTTGTTAGCTACTCACAACACTTGTGCCTTTGTCAGGTCAACCATTCTGACTTTGAAGTAGATGTTGGCAACTTAGATGAGTACAATGGTGTGATTTCCCTCCTGTCCCCCACCTCCATTAGATACCCTTGGGCAACTGAAAGCAGGAAACCTAGCCAACCAAATGGTTTCCTTCCTTCAGCCTGACAGTCCATGCTTTCTCATCTCTCTATACAAATATCTGTCTTATTCATTATTCTAGCAATGGCCTCCTATAATTTCCTTTTTTTTTTGGATGCTTATTTGACCCCTCTCAATCTCCCTCTCCCTTAACACTCTGGGTTGTTTTAGCTATCTAAACTGGAGGAAAGCAAATCCACCAACAGCAGCAAAGGAATAGATTTCTGCCAGTTGCTGCTATGAGTTTTGTTGAGTTCAGTTGGCTGGCTTTCTGTAAGTGGGCATAAACAGTGAATGGTTACAAAAATAAAGTTTGTTCTGTGAAAATGAAGAGAGAGGAAGTGAAAATGGAATGCAGCCAAAGTGATGGCTTGTAAAGAGTCTTTTTAGCAGTACTGTGAATAGATAAGAGTGGGAGAAGACTCATTTGTCATGGGCAGAGAGGAGATGCCGAAGTGGTTGGGTTAAGGGGAGATGAAAGCTGGAGGAGAGTTGTAGAGAAAGTGTGTCTCAGAGAAGCTTTTTAGTTATCCTTCAGAAATTGGGCAGAGTAGGAGTGAAGGATATGAAGAGGCTTGAAGGAAGATGTGAATGATGAATGATGGTGGCTGTAATGCTTGAGAAAAGAGGTGATAACCTGAGATCAAGTTTGGAGTGAGAGTAAGAGAGTGGTTGTAACTGTTGTGCTGCTCTCAAATTGTCAGAAAGGAAGGCTGAGGTTCAGTTTAGACAGAAAGAGACCACTTTACATCAGTGATATGATGGAGTCTACCCCACAGAAAAAGGATGCACAAATGTATTTGTAGATGAGGATACCCAGAAATGAAATGCAGACAAAAAGACCTGGGGTCTGTTTTTGTTCCTTCGAGGTGTTTGCAAATAGTCACAATTGCAAGGCTCGAAAGAGGACAAAACCTCACTGTGCTGGTGTGTGACATGGATTTATACTTAAAGTAGCAGTTCTCACTAGTCTGAATCTGTCACTTCTTTTTTCTTAAATTGTGACTAATCTACTGGCATGAGTGGTATGAACAAAACATAGCTGTTTTTTCCACTGTCTCATACTTTTGTGGGGTGGACTGTGATATGGCAAAAAGTAGGGGAGGAAACTTTTGGTCATGCCTTGAGGCTGTTATTTTATTACAAATTACATATATACCTCTGGTACTGGTGTGTCTCCATTCAAAATCAGCTAAATTTTTATTATGCTTGTTGCTTTATTCATTGCATCCAGATCGTGTGTTGGTTATTAAACATTGATTTTTATATTGTATTAAAATTCTTTATGCTTTTATTGACTTTTGGTCTCTATGATGTATTTTCTTCTGGATGTTTTGCTCTGCATTATGTTTTGTATTTTAACTTTAAAATGATAACTTGGTAAAGCAGAGTCAATTTTGAGCTTTGTTTAAGTTATGGTACATAAAAATTAAGAAAGGTGAGAATGTTGCTTTTATGGAAGGGTTGGTGTTTTTATTTTCATTTTTTTGTATTTATTTATGGTAGCAAGCATCAGGATACACATTGCCCACTGAAACAATTTACATTTATTCTCCTTGCTTTAAAAATCCAAATAAACTGCAAATGTGAAATTCTTCCAATAATTTTTCTTTCCAGATGAATATGAATTTTAAAGCTGATACTTCTTAGGAAGTTTGTCCTGTTGCAGCCTTTCTTTCCTTTCCCCAGCAAATTGCCTGCCCCTTTTCAGGTGATGGCATACCAAAAAGTGAATGCTTTGTCACATACACCTTTGTAAATACATTACCAAAGGTTAACGGAAAAGATATTGTTAAAATATGGGCAAGTAATACTTGCGTGAGTTCTAGTTTAATGTGTAAATACCTTGTCTAACTTGAAAGAAAAGAAGCTAGTTCCAAGAGTGAATTGTAAGAATTTTTTTTTTTATCTTTCTTTTTTTCCTTCTGAATGTTCTCTAAGGCTTTTTAATTTCTGCTACAACCTTTAGGAGATGGAAAACTAGAACCATGCATAATTTCTGGATGTGGCTTATAACATTATACAAAAATGTTCAGTATTCTTTTCTAAATTTTCTTTGTCTTAACTCTTGAATTACCTTGTAACTACTATTTAGCATCAAGCAGATGTTTTCATGAAAATATTTAGTTCAGCCTTAAAATTTTAAGACTGAGTGTCAAATATATGCTCAGAGTAGTTCTGGTACCCTATCAGTGTCTGCCAGCACAGTTTTCAGCCATGATTTTTCTTGCATGTGACTTCTGTGCAATGTATAACATAAAGGGATATGTTTTCACTTGTGTGCTGAAGTGGTAAGATTGTCTGAATAGGTTGTCTGTTCTCCTTACTGTGCTTTGGGCAGTATGCCTTCAGGACATGGAGGGATGATTGGCTTCAAAATGCTGCAACTTTGTTTCACAGTCTAAAGTAGGTTTCTTGTGAGCTTCAGGTTTACATCATTTTACAGAGCCACCCCAGTGAGAATGTTTTTCCATTTAAGAAGTGCAGAGATTAAATGCAACTTGAATCTGCTTGAAAAATACTATAATACAGTTAAGTATTCTTGTAATAGTTGGTTCTGTAGAAACTCAAGTGCTGATTTGCAGATAAAAATACAAGTTTCAAGTTCCCTCGATTTCAATTCCCTGGGAAACCATAAAATTTATTTGTTTGTGAAATTGTAGTAGAAATACTACTCCTGTAAATATTTCTACCCTAAAATAGGGATTTTTTGCTAAAAGTTTACATTTATTGCAATTTCTCTGTAGAGAGTATTTTTTGTTGCAAAAGTAAAGCTAAGTTTGATGGCATATAAGTAAGCTTTGCCCAAAATTATGGGATGACTTATGCTGTTTGTTCATCATGTTCATCTTGTTGAGGACCAAATCTGATGAGAGAAGAGACACATTATTTGCTTATATGCACAACTTGTATGTTACATCAGTTCAACAGCAAGTAATAATTTGGCCATAAGATGTAAAGGGAGAAAGTGAGTTCTTAGCATCTTCATTTTCTATATGTGTGCTCTGAATGTATTAAAGATTTGCTGTCAGATTACTCTCTCCCAGTGTAATCTACCTAAAATATTTGTGTAATCTACCTAAAATATTTTCCTCACAGTCTAGGAAATATTTTGATAAATCTTACTTTGCTGAAGAATGAAGTAACAAGAAATACAAAGAGCAGCATGTGAAACCATTTGACATTCTTTTCATTCTGTAGGACATCTGTGATTAAAGACTTAGGTTTTTAAGTCTAAAGAAGAAAGGTAAAAGAAGATAAAAAGATAAATCTCTATTTCTTTGTGTTTGCTGCTCTCAGCTTGTTTAATGTGAAAACTTTTCATATAATTCTGGTTTTTATCTTAGCTTTTCCCTGTTACTTTAGTCCATATTTAAGCATAATATCACAGTGGACAATGTTATACTTGTCTTTGTGATTGAATAAAAGGTGTTAAAACCAGTAGTGAAATGCAGAGCTTCATTTTAATACTAGGGAAATTATGAAGTATTACTGAGAAAAGTTTATGATGAGACAGCATCTTAATAGAAGATTGTACAAGGAGAACCGGGGGAAGGACAGGCTGGTCCGTCTAATGTCAGTTCTGGGAAGCTCATCCTTGAAACCATTTCCAAGCATGTGAAGGACATCAGGACATCATATTGTCTGTCTAGACATCAGTTAGGCTGTCGACACTGTCTCCCTCACAGGGAGGGTCAGGTTGCCCAGGTAAGTTGTGGAATCTCCGTTCTTGGAGATACTGTCTGGACATGGTCCTGGGCAACCACCTCTAGGTGGCTCTGCTTGAGCAGAGGGGTTAGACCGGGTGGCCTACAGGAGTCCCAAACTCAATTGTTCTCTGATTTGTAGATTTGGGACTGGTATATCTTAAATTTGTTGTTTGTTGGTCTGTATCTCATCGAGTCTTTCTCTAAATTTTGGAGCTTGGCTGTTTCCTATGGATATAGAAACCTTCACCGTGTTTTCAAAATACATTTACATTTTTCTTCTTTCTAGCCTTCCTATCACAGTGCTGGATTGCATGAAAAGATATGCCAGATATTAAAGCACTAACAACTTGTCTTACTACAAAATAAGAAACTAGAGCAGTAACTACACTTCTGATACAGAAGGACTTGGCTTTTAGTTTAGCAGTGACTGTATGTGTGAAGATATATTTTTAATCTCAATATTGCACGTTGCTCCTCTCATTCATATGTCCAAGTTTTGTGATTCACTGCTAGCTTAGATCTTTATGTACCTTGATGTTGTTTCTTGAAAAATCTCTTCTGAGAGGTTCTTGTCATCCTCTTGTGACTTTGGATTTGTACCATGACTGAACTCTTCAATCATCTTTTTACCTTCTTGGACATAGATAGCTCCTTCTGAGGTTTCAGAAATGATCTTTTGTAACAGCTTCTGTCATTTTACACATCAGAGCTTTTTCCATTTCTTTGCATTTAATTTGATCTTCCTTTTTGCATGGCCATTTAAAATTCTACACACAGTCTCGTGCTCACCTTCCCTTAGGAAGTCCTCAGCTTTCATGTTGCCATATTCCTTTTGAACTCTATGCCTCTGTGTTTCTTGAGCTTCTTTTATAGTTCAGTCTGTATAACTTATGTATTCTTCTCTCATTTACTCATTTGTCTGGCTTCTGCACTGATGCTGTGGTAACTTGTGTTTGTTTGCTGCCCTGAAAGGAGAAGCCTTTTTTTTGTTGAGTAGTTGCTCCTATTGTCTAGCTGAAAACATTTGCTTTTGTCTCTTGGGTGAAGTTTTGATAGCTGATATGGGCTCTAGAACAGAAATGGGTTCTATATCAAACTTTAAATAACCTATATTTTCGCCTCTCACCTTGTTTATGGTTAAACTGTCAAAGTTGTAATAGGGTGGCTAGTGTATTTGTTAGGCCTCCTTTTGTGATTGAGTTGCTGACGTGATTAGTAGAGATAAAAGTTGAGCTATAAAGTTATTCCTTCTAAGTTCTTCTTTCAGTTTTTTTTTTCCCCCCTTGGAGGGTAAGTTGCAAAATAACCTAGCACTCAATCTGTACAAAATTTTATGATTTAATGTAATATTTGTAGGGCTGTCTTCGTTCAACACTCCTACTGAGTTTAATCATCTTCTTATCCACTGCTTTTAACAGCATGTTGTGAGAACGTTTAGGAGAAATGCCAGAGTCTGTGATATCTACGTAGGATTTCCTATAAATAAGCACTAGCACTATCTTGGAAAAAGGTGTTTTCAGAAGCAGTATTGTAAGGCCACAAATCTATAAATAAAATAATCAAAATTATTAATTTAATTTTGGAGTTCCCAGTTGTGTCCTTGAAGTCACAGAACTTGCTTGCTGATATTTTAGTTACTATTGGTGAAGTTATGAAAATATTTATTAATTTCAAGTGCATGATTCCACCCCTCAATCCCTGGATTGTTTATACTGAAGTGGTGTAACTCCTTGTCACCAGTGCGATTGGTCAGAAGTTTGCTCAGTGCACTGGAGGAAAAAAAAAATGCAGACTGTAATCTGAAATGGCTTTGGTGTTCTGTGGATATTGTAACTTTTTTATTAATGAAGATGTGTTCATCATTTCATGAAACTGTTGATTCTCCTTGTGGTTTCATAAATATCTTGTGAACTGAAACTGAAATTGTCTTGGTAGCTTCAGTTATATAAGGTGACCTGCATATGCAGGGTTGTTTGCTCTCCGCTGCCTTGCCCATGACAAGGAGGGGTGAAAAAGATATTAAGCAACTGTGACTTATCACAGCTACCTGTTGTCACCTCTTCAGTAAAGAACAGGAAAAACTCCTTTTCCCTGGAGAACAAGAGGAAATTTAAAGACACTTTTGTTTAGATTGTTTTGCTTAGTTGCAAACTGAAGGACAGATAGCATAATAGACACTGATCTTTTCTCCCTTTTACCTCTTTCCTTTTTCTATCATGTTAAGTGTTGGTAAAGCATGGAAAGATTTCCTCTTGCCAGTGAATATGAAGCTTTTGAAATAATTATTGGCCATATTTCCTATTAAGCTGTTGGTATATTTATATGCCATTGATGCTAGCAAATGAGACTTGGAGATCCATGCTCAAGTTACTAAGCTAAGAGGGTGATAAAAACTTAGAACATGGCTAGAAAAATTTTAAAAAGTGTTTGTAGGTTACTGAGTTTCCTTGGCTTTTGTTGCTATTACCTGTAATCAGTTGTTTTTTGTATGATTAATTCAAGTACTACAAAATAAGATACCACTGCAAGGAAGATAAATATTCTTAGTATTTAGTATGACTTCTCCCTGTAGTGAAGGAGAATCTGTACTTTTCCTTGTGTAGCTCTTTTCATGGTTTTTTTTTTAACATTAAATAGTGCCTCTGACCTTCTGCCTTTTTAAATGCCATAGGTTAATTAAGATTGTTTCAGTGTTACATATCAGTAGGTAGTACTTAACACAAGCATTTTAACATAAGTCATTAAAATTCATTCTCAAGTTGCATTAACAGCAATTCATAGTATATTCTTAATAGGTGACTTAATGCTCTATAGTCAAGGTATTTTAAAATCCTCATAACAGAAATAACACAGTGCCTTTAGAAGAGGAAAACATCCTGTGTTTCAAGGTATACTGTAATGCCAACAGGTAAACTAATGTGGTAGGTGGGTGATTTTTTAAAAGCAGAATTTGTTCCTGGATATATATGACTGAATAGAAACCTGTTGTAGCACCTTTATACTCTTCAATCTTTGAAGTCGACGATCAGTGTGAGAAGGAAAAAAAATTTTCACAGGACTTTTACATAACATCTCAAATAAACATAATTTTGTACTGGGTTCTTACAGTGGAGCTATCTACTTTGATAGATTGAGAGCTAGTCATGCTTTTACAACAGGTGGTAGAGAAAAATAAAAGCATACTCTTGATTAAAAGGAGCAGTTTGTTCTAACTAGTCATTTGAGCTGAATGAGAAGTGTCTTTTATCCCTGATGTGACACCTTCATAGATGGAAGCCCCAAAAGAAACCATTGTTAACTGAGCCCTGTGTGCAGGAGAAGTTGTCCTCACAGAAACTTGTTGCATGCCTGTAGTACAACTCCTCTCTCATGCTAGTGGTTTGGTTTTTTTCCTTTCTCCTGTATTGGTGATCTGCTTGTTCCTAGTGGATTAATTTCTGGGCTTGTAACTAGCTCCTCAAAGTAGAGGAGCATGAAATTTAAGATATTACTAGTGTGTTTTGCATTTTATTTAACACCAGAAGTATTCAGATTCAAAAACAGGCTTCAGAAATAAACTGTAAATTTGTGTTCTTTCAATTTGCATGCCATTCTGTGGATGGAAAAAACATTTCGCAATGCTGATAGGTTATAGAGCTCAGTAATGAAGAATACCTCTAAAACCTAAATTCTGTATGCCATTTCATATTTTTTGGTGATATTTGGGAATACTGTCTTTTTCCTAGAAAAAAGTCAATAGATCTCCAGTGCAGCATCCCTATAATGCTATTCATAATAAATGCTATGGGTATCTTAAATTTAATTTAATATTGTTGTTATTCTATTCTAAATATTAGAAGTGAATCTCTAGGAAGTGTAGTGAGAACTTTGGAATCGTTAGATAATAAAGATCAGTAAGCCAAATTTAGAATCAGTTTTACTTCCTGTCCTGAGCTGGTAAGGCCACAGTGAAATGGTACTGGACATTCATTTATCAGTGGGAGTTACTGACACATGCTTCTCCTAATCTTAAGCTCATTTATATTTTAACCTGGTGGGGAAAAGATCTATTTAGCTCTTCTTTCCTCGTTGCTATAAAAGGAGGTAGGATAAATCAAAATCACAGGGCAGTGTCAGTACCAAGTATTGCTGCCAAGAAAATATGTTAGTGTTTTAAAAAAAATATAACTTCAATAAATTCAATTATATTTAAATAGCCTTTTATAGGTATGTTGGGTTTGTATGGCAAGGTATTGGTGGCTGGGGGTTTACAGGAGTGGCTTCTGTGAAGAATTGCTAGAAGCTTCACCTGTGTCTGATGGAGCCAATGCCAGATGGTTCCAAGACAAACTGCTGCTGGCCGAGGCTGAGCCCATCAGTGGTGGTAGCATTTCTGGGATAACAGAGTTAAGAAGGGGAAAAAGTTGCTGTGTGACAGCAATGGCAGCTAGGGAAAGGAGTGAGAATATGTGAGAGAAACAGCTCTATAGACAAGGTCAGTGAAGAAGGAAGAGGAGGAGGAGTTTCTCCAGGTGCTACAGCAGAGATTACCCTGCAGCCTATGGGGAACAGGCTGTGTCCCCCTGCAATCCATAGAGGTCTGCAGTGGAGAAGAAATCCACCTGCAGCCCCTGGAGGACCCCACACCCGAGGAAGAAGATGCCCAAAGGAGGCTGTGATCCCATGGGGAAACCTATGCTGGAGCAGGCTTCTGGCAGAAGCTGCAGAAGGAAGGGGTAGGGAAAAGTTTTTAAAAATTTGATGTTATTTCTCATTGCCCTATTGTGATTGGTATTATTGTGAGTGATAATAAATTAAGTCAAGTCTGGTTTGCCTGTGATGGTAATTGGTGAGTGATCTTTCCTGTCCTTATGTCAATCTACAGTTCTTTTATCATATTTTTCTCTCCCCCTGAGGAGGGGGGTGGTAGAACAGCTTTGGTGGGCACCTGGTGTCCACCTACTGCAATAGGTAATGTGTTAACCTTGACTATATGATCTGTATTAAATTTAGGTTAACTTTTAGGATTTAAAATTAATTTCAAGATTAAATTTAGATTAATCTTGATGACCTTGTTATTTAGTGGAACTTTAATTTATTTTCTGAGAGTTCAATGTGGGATATTAATCTTTCATTTTATAATGAACGCTTAAGATTCTTTATCTTTTATAAATGAAAATGGACATGTAGGCAGGAAATTTTTTGAGGCTAGTATGATTTATCACTTATCTTTTAGAAGGACGTTTAAGAGGAATGTAGGAGTTCTGGGTCTGTTTAAGATGAAGTTGATAAGCTGGTGAAGCTTATGGGAAAAGATAGTGGATACAATGAATTGTTGCTTTGCTTGGCTTCTGTGGAATGTAAATGTTTCCCAAATGCTTCATCAGCAACTGAACAAAGTTGATTGACCCAAAGTACAATTAGCAGCTTGACAAAATAATCATAGACATGAAAAATTCTTTCTGTCTTCCTAACTTACAAGTCAAGTTGTTGATGGAGTACTTGTTTCTGATGGACTACCTGATTTTTTTTTTTGTTTGTCTTTAATTGTTGAGGGTGACTTGATGGTTGCTGCCACCATGGCAGGTGTGGCAAGTAATGGCTCTGGTTGATGCTGCCCTATCTGGCTCTTCTGGGCCATGTCCTGATGGCAGTGTCACTTGAAGGGAGGAGGTGCTGCTGTCTGCCTTGCATCCCGGTCCCTAAGCCCACATCAGGCTGCTGAGGTCAGAATCTAGTGTATTGCTGCTGCTGCCTTTTCAGAAGCATCATATTAGAAATCTAAGGTAAATGTGCATTTAGCTACTACAAAGTCCAAGAGTATTTCAATGTCAGCACTGTGTGCTTCCAGCCAGGAGACTGAGCAGAGGTGCACAAATCTCTGTGGTATGATGTGTGTATTGGTAGGTATGCACAAATACCAGATGCAGGGTAGTATTGAAGATAAATTTCAGGTTACTCATTGGCTGTAGCTAAAGGAATGTGGTGGTAATGTGTAATAAGACAGTGGTTGGTAGTGAAATACCTTTTTATTGAGTTTTGGGAGAAGTTACAAATGGCTAACTTGTAATTTGTAGGATATTAGCAGACTGTTGTCAAAATGTTAGTCAGCAAATACAAATGGGTATTTGAGTTTAGCTGCTGAACTTCATTGGGAGGTAGTACATGGTTATCAGGCCGATCTGCTTTCTTTCCTGAACAGCACTGTTACGTTTTTGTGGAGAGTGGCTGAGTAGCTGAATTAAGGTGCTAATAAGTACTGACCTATGGTGTACTTTTGTCAGAGGTAATTTTATCTTTGAGTGGTTCAACATTGATTTAAAATGTATACAGTTTTGAACAAATGACTCGGAACAAAATATATCACTGCAGGTTTCACCCACCCACCATCTCTTTTTGTGTTTTCCACAAAGCATGTTACTGCACTAGGTCTGTCTCTTACTGCCTGGAGTTACCAAAATAGCATGCAGGCAATTGACTGTTCAAACAGCAAAAGGGACATCTGAACTTGCTCATGTTTTAAGTCACAAGGAGTAGTCTGCAGGGGGTTTAAAACGCTTGGTCTGTCTCGTGTTATACTGGATAAATCACTACAGCATTTGCTGTTACCTTACTTGCCCTGAAATATCTCAGTATGTGGGTAAGAGGAGGTGATGTGCTTCGTGAGAGGAAGCCATTGGTTTAAGCAGTTGTTACAAGGTTGATTTCGTAGTGAGTTGATAATCTGTCCCAATAAACTTTGCTCATGTGCATGTGATAAATGCACACTTTGCCTGTTCTCTGGATGCAGCCATGATGTGCACACAAGGAAGTTTGGATTGCTTGCTGTGTATTAACAGGCACGTTGTTATTGCTAATCACAACCCTGATAACTAAAATTAATAGTGGGTACAAAGACAAGCAATTAAGGACATTCATCTTCCAGATGAGTCTACAAGATTCATTGGTAGTTTAAATTTATATACTGAGGGCACTTAAACCATTAAAAAGGGTAATGGGTGCCCTGCAGGCATGTGCTTCAAAGCCATATGTCATTTTGGTGCTGGGACAGCAGACTGATAACTTCCCTTTAAGGGAAACTGCTATTCATTTATCAATTAAATGTTGAAGGAAATGTACATTTTTTGCTGGAGAGCAATCATAGAAGTGTATTTTAAGTTAAATCAAAACCCAAGATTTATGTTCTAAGCCTTTTTGGCTTTATCATAATAGATGTTAGTTAGAAAAGTCTCTCCGTGGTAACAGAGGGCACTGGAATTGGAACTTTGAAAAGTATAAATCTTTCTTTGAAGAACAAATATTTCTCTTCTTGTGCCTTTCAGTCTTTGACAGTGACACTGATGTAGTAACCAACTTAATACAGAGTATAAAATGTTGGAGCTTTTTGTTGTTGCTGTTGATGCTATGCTTTTGTTGTCACAGGGTGATGTTTGAGCAAGTTTTGTTAACATCGAGATGAATATGAAATTTTAAGGTTTTTATGGTACAAGGCTTTAGCACGTATTTTACTACAGTGTAGAATTTTCATTCTGGTGTTTTCCTTGCAGCTTAAACACTGGTTAACAAGTAGTTCTGAGATTGCCTAGGAATGTATTTGGCAATGGGTTTTGGTGATTTAGGATTAGCTAAAACTTGGTTTTGTTATTCATTCAAAATGACAAAAACTTCTGTAGATTTGTGGGAACTATTTGAGTTGTCCCTAGTTGAAGATGAAACATAATCTCGATCTGGGTCGCAATATAGATTTGCTTATAAAGTTTTGTAAAAGGAACTTCCCCTTCCCTAAATATGAACACTGTGCAAACTCTCTGCCTGTTATGTGATATTTTAATATTCTGTTTTGAGTAGGTTAAAAATATTTTTATTCTCAACTTGGTGATATACCATGCCCATTCCTCCTTTCCTTTTTCTCTGGCCTTTTTGAGTTCTAGACCATGTATGTCTTGTATGGAGCACAGAAATGAGCACAGCTGTAGTTCTTGATGGCCCTCAATCTCCCCCTTCCCACCTCCAGTCTATTTGCCTCAGGAGTGTAGTGTGAGCTGGTGAGAGCCTGGCAGGCATTGTGAGGGTGTTGACAGTTGGTCCTGCAGTGGTGACTCCTCTCAGGATGACGCTAGAATTTATTGTATAAAGGGGATATTTTGTTCTTGGGACTCACAGTACTTGTCCCGTATTTTGTATTTGAAAAGACAACAAGTCAATGCAAATGTCCCTGTTATTCTAAAAGCATCTTAACAAAATGATTTTTTGTTGTGACTAGAGGAGTTGATTGGATTTATATGCTTGAACTACTGAGGACAGGGAGAAGAAGATGCAAGAAATATCTCCTCTGATTTCCAAGAATTGTCTATATACTAATTCCTGAGTTCTTATATAACTGCTCTTCTGGATTAAAAAATACTGCCTAAATGACAATGAATGCACTGTGTTTTCTCTTTCACTCTCTTCTGCTGTTGCCTTTTGTTTTTGAGCAGGAGGAGCAAACTCAAGGGCTGTGTGCCATGCATATAGAGAAAACAGCTGCTGCAGAATTGTATGCATGGCATCTGTATTTTCTTGCCTTTACGCTCTGCTTTTTCTTTGACCAGGCTCTTTTGATTTCTTTGTTTCTTCCTTCTCAAACCTTGATGTATTTCTGTGATCATCATGCTTGCTTCTCTATTGTCCCCAGCCTACTTAATGGCCTTGAGTTAAGAATGCAATAAAAAATTTACTGAGTGAGACAGGGCAGACGTTACTCTGTTACATGGAAATGTTGTGGGGTTTTTTTTGTTTGGTTGTTTTTTTTTGCTTTTTTACGAAAGAGAGGGGAACACTGATAGATGAGCTCCTTGCAAGTTTTAGCTTTGCACAGGCAGGCCTGTAAACTGTGGCACAGGCTGTATGGGCACTTTAGTTGTGGTGGGTCCTGGAGGAACACCTCTGCTTGACTCTTGGACGATCTCTACTTTTAAATAAACTAATAACAAGTTTCTTCTCTAGGGGGATGCACATTCGATGATGGTCCTGGGCCCTGTGACTACCACCAAGACTTATACGACGATTTCGACTGGGTACATGTCAGTGCTCAAGAACCTCATTATTTGCCACCTGAGATGCCTCAAGGTGAGAAACCCCACAGATACTGAAGGGATAAGTTTATTAAGAATCTCAGAGCCTTACTGAATGTGGCCTAAAGGCATGCTCTATGATCTCCATTTCAACCTTTATAATGGAGGTAATAAAAAGAAACAAAGATAATAAATGTAACAATCTTGGTAACTGACAAGCCTTCTTAGATCAAATCACCCTTTAAAGTTTGGGCAGCTTAGGGAGGGGAGAAAGAAAGCCATAACCTCCTCTTTATTCTCTGTGAAATTCCTGTTGACTCACAGTCAAACTCTGCATTTTATATGACAGCTAATGTATCGATTCAATTATTCAGGTAGACATTTGAAGACATAGTTAAAAAAAGGGATATATGCAAAAACCTCATACACCGATTCCTTTATTCCCTTCCCCCCAACCTCTTATCATCCGAAGGTAATCAGAAAAGCTTTGATTTATGGAAATATTGCTGTTGTTAATTACTATTTAGGACAGGTAATGAATAACTGAAGAGGTACAGCCTATATGACCTTGGCTGCTCACCTTTGATGAACAGCTTAATCGGCGCTTCCCAGACAGTGTGATATGCTGAGAGAATGAAAGCATTTGAAATTCAGCTACATTTTCCAATTAATAATACATTAAGTAATTAATCATGCAGAGGAGGAAAAAAGGTCATGGCTATTTTATTTGTATCTAAAAGGTTTTGTGAAGTGAGATAAGTGTGAAGTTGTGGGAAATGTTGCCACACGGAAGTAATCTCACCTCTGCACCGTTCCTTCCCCTGTTTTTTATATATTGTTGTGCATTATTAGTGGTGGTTGATCTATGTAATTTTACTTCTTAACTGCTGACTAACTGGGTTCTTCCTGCTTTGGAGCCACTGATATGAGCAGCTGTTGCCATGTCCAATATCTTGCAAAATCCACACTTTATTTAATGTACTTCTTGATGCTTTGGGTTTGCATAAGGAGAATAAACTTAAAGCCTGAGCTTCAGTACTCATGATGGTCTCATATTATAAAAATAAAAACATTATCTCCCCTAGAAAGGCTAAATTACTTACTTTTCAGTTTGCATTTTGCAGAGTCTACATGGTTTGTTACAAAGGTTGGAGCTATCTTAATTGTGATGGAAGCATCATTTTGTTAGAAAAATGGGTGTTCTCAGATCTTAGACACACCTTGTATAGGAAGAAGAGCAATTTCTGGAATTTTGCATGAATCTAAGTGACAAGATAGCTTCTTCTTGCTTATCCCAAATAACATTCCTATCATCCTTAGGCAGTTTTCAGAGTTAAATGACACAGTGCTCTTTGGCATATGATTTCTATTCAGTTCTGTTAGTCTCTTTTTCTCTGAGTGTAGCATGTGGACTCTTTTGGAGGAAGTTCTTTTTTCACAGCTGTGTGTGCATCTGTATGTTCATAGCCCCTAGATTCTGAAGATCTATGTTATATCTAAATATTTAAGTTCATTTGTGTTTAAAATAGCATTTAGACTCTAATTCTAAAAAGGTAACATAACTCTAAAATGAGTGCTGAATTCCTCCAGTGGATCTGCAGGAAGTGGAATGGCAAGAGGTGCAGGCAAAAGCAGAAGGGAAATAAATGTGTGCAGTCATCTGCTGTGCAGTGTTTTGACGTTGCTGACCCTTCCTAATTACTGTTGCAACTGTAAGTTGGAAAGCATTCTACTGCTCATGAGGAAGTTATCCAAGTAGAATAAGATATGGAATGAAGATATAGGTAAAATTATAGGTATAGTATTACATTTATAATGAATATATATTACATATATATATTGCATATATTCATTATAATGAATATATATTACATATGTAGTATTACATTTATAATGACACTACTGCTGTTTTCAGTTTGAAAAATGTTGTGGTTTATAACGTGTAGAAGCCAGGGATTTCTTAGGGACCACTTTTTCAGGCAATGAATGAGAGCAAAGAAGAGAAGGGGTACCCAGAAAAACTAAACAGCAAAGAAGCTGAAGTCTTTAGGGTAGGGACTGTTTTTTATCTCTTCCTCTCAGGCTCTGTGATCCTTCAGCTAGGCAAAAAGCTTCTTAATGCATGTGCTGGTGTCCTCAACATGAATACCCTTTGGAGTCCCTGTGTTTCACATCTCTTGGGAATACAGTGCAATGTGGCCTTTTGGTGTAGATTTGTCTTGGGAGGAACAGTTTTGCCACTGTGATAAAAGGATAATACCATTACAGCGAGTATGCAGCTTTCAGCACTCTAATTTTGCCAGATTCACACTATTGCGTGAACCATTGTAGTTATAGAGGACTATACTAATTCTTTAAATATCAATTTTCAGTCTTCAATACATTCAGAAGGTCTTATTAAAAAAAAAAAACCCAGACAACAAAAGACCGCAGAATAGAAAGAGTACGAAAGAGAAAAGAATATGTAAAAAAAATAGAAAAAAGGAAACAATTTATGATTGCTTATGTTTTAGCAAGTGCTAAATTGATAAGTGATGATGATTTACTTTTGATTCAAAGAGGGGGGTGTGGTTTAAATCAATGTTGTACTTTGAAGAGGGATGATAAATCACTGGAAATTTCAGACCCAATGTCATGTGCTTCAGAATGCTATGAAAATGTGAACACTTGTCCTAATGGAAAATATTTTGCAGGTGTAACAATAGTAAATGCTGTTGGTAAAGCAAGTGTAATTACCTCTGAGTAATTAATGCAACTTCAGATTTTTTTCAGACTGACCTATATGGTATTCCTCAAGCTGTGAGGAGAGGCAAAAGCCACTTATCTTCAGTTATGGGAAAAATAAATGCAGTACATAATGATTAATTTCGAAATAAAGTGAACACTTGAAGCAGGTGCTTGTGTACAGCTTTAANTGTTTTGAACTTGCGCATGTTGGCCTCTTGGAAGGAAGTGTGCAAAGCTGAGTATTAACTGTCTTCTGCAACCCATTAAGGTTTTTAAAATTTTTTTTAAAATAAAATAGACAACCTTCTCTGGGCATCATTCGAGGCCAAATGGTCCAAGACTATTGAGTGTTTCCATATGTGAAAATGGTTCCACAACTGTGGATTTGCATTTTACGTGAGGCA
>WEIV01028612.1:6439-70440 GCA_013390005.1 Calyptomena viridis | reverse complement strand
TGCACTGCTTATCAAAAAAAATTAATGACTCTGGTTTTAATCTTCTCTCAATTTGATGAGATACAAGCCATTTGCAGAATTCTTAATTGACCTTTGAAATACAATCAAGGATTTATTCACTAAATTAATTTTTCTGAAAAGAAGTCCTGAAGACTAAACCCTCCATTTGTAAGTGGGTATGTTGGAACACAATGTAAGTAAGGAGATGTAAAATGACCTCAAGTTTGCAGGATGGTTTGTTTGCTTTTTATTTACAGAAAACTGACTTAACTTATAATGTTAGAGAATTGTTCCTGTTGTTTTACAAGCCAGAGCATAAAGAGAGTTAACATTGCCATGGTATATGGCAAAATTTAGGTCAAATGTGTTTGATTTGGAATTTGAGGTTCTATCATAATGAAGGAGAAGAGATACACTGAATGACTTTCTGGCTCAAATTTGGTTGTGGTAAAACTGACGTGATGAAGGCCGAGTTTTCTGATGCCTTTTGCTTCCTAAGATGACATCCAGTCTTCTACATCTGAATGAAATAAAAGGCTAGATCACCAATTAAAATAATTATTTATTTTTACTGAAAGCAGGTATCTTAAGAGTTCCTTTACCCCTTAGGGTTTTCTCTTGAAGATCTGCTTAAATGTACAGTTCTTACATGATGCTTCATTTTCACTTACGAGTTCCTTTCATGTAGTAGGCTCCGTGCCTGACACTGGCATGATGGCACTTTTCTCTAAATCTTATCTAATGTATAGTCTTGCAAATCAGTGAACTAGGAAACTGCAGAGTCTTATCAATGTATTTAAATATTTGTAGTGAGAGTGTAAAGAAGACTGAGCCAGGCTCTTTTCACTGGCACTCAGTGACAGGACAGGAGACAATGGGTACATACTGAAGTGCAGGAAGGTCCCTCTGATCACGAACATGAGGAAATACTGCTTTACTCTGAGGGTAACTGAGTGCTGGCGCATGTTGCCTATAGAGGTTGTAGAGCCTCCATCCTTGGAGTTAGTCAGAAACTGCTGGACACACAGTCCTGGGCAAGTGGCTCTAGGTGACCTTGTGTGAACAGAAGGTTTGAACCACATGACCTCCAGAGGTCCCTTCCAACCTCAATCTTCTCTTTTTCTCTGAAATCCTTGTTTTTCTTATTTTTTGTAACCGCGGAATAATTTTATTAAGATTTACTGCTTCTGAACGTCAAGACAAAGGAACTTTCCAGGTCTGAAAGTATTGTCCAGATCATTTATTATTGTGTTCTGCATATGTGAAAGCAGATTTGGTTAAATCTACACTTCTGTTGGGAACAAAACTGGAATTTCATTGGAAAAAACATTCTCTTTTTAAGGTTTTTTTTTTTTAAGGGTTGCACAGCTACTATGATTCCTGTGTTACTTTTCCTGTTTGATACTGGCACTGTTGCTCACAGGAATTCTAACTTGAACACATCTTCATCTTATGACACTCTTTTTTTTTTTTTTTTTTTTAATAAGAATTTCAGCAAGATTTTCTGATGGATTTCTCACATTAGTAGTGTTAATTTATATACAGTTTCGTGGGACAATACAGACTTTTCATTATAATGAAAATTCTACAAATGAGTAGCATCCATGTCAGTAGTAGAGATCTATGAGAGAGAGAGGGGAGAAGAGTAGATTTTTTTTCAAATTTTCTTCAAGATTTGACTGAGGGTTTTTTTTTTTAAATCAAAATATAGCTGTAAAATCATTTCCAAAGATTTAATCTACTCAGAGATATTGCAACTTTGTAAAGTTGCAGAAGGTAGGTTTATGACTTGAGGTTTATGACTTACCATATTGTATTAAGTGTATGCATAAATTGCAGTGCATTGTGCTCTTAACTGGTACGATATAGTAATTTCGAGTCTTTAAGCACTTTAGTAGAGGATTGACAATTTGGAGACTTTTTGCTATCCAAGAGAAGAGAGCATAATTAAAGGAGGTGCAAACCCACATTTACAAGATATATGGCACATCTGGCAGCTTATGTGAACATAATATTTTTGTTTGGCAGTGGGAATGCCTGCAATTTTATCTGGCAATCTGACACGGTAGGAGTTTAGCTAATGAGGTTGCCTAGCAAAAAGTGCATCAGGGGGAAGTCAGGGTTAAAAATAAGCCTACATATCAAGAGAGAGCAAAAGATTTATAATGGATATAGAACTGTTCCAAGTCGTTATGGCAACTAACATTTTAGACCCGTAATTACATAATAACAATGCTGCCAATCCTAAATAGATTGCATTTTTAGTATGTGGTTTTATTCAATAATTTTTTTTTAAGTCTTGAAATATTTTCTAAAATGTTTTAAGAGACTTTGTCAATGATAATGTAAAGTCTGTATATTTTTATATTTTTGTAGAACTATATTGAATAGCAAAACTAAACTTGATGGAATAAATATAAAAAATAAAACACCGGAAAGCTATGTGTGATTTTAATACCAACACATAAATCCAATTACTATTTGTTAGCTTAGACTTAAATCACACTTTCACTTTGGAAAAATCAAGATAACACTGCTGTACACTCTCTTAGGACAATTTTTAGGAAAACCATTGAAAACATATAGAAATAATAACCAGAAGGCATAGTTTAATTATTTGTCCTAATTGTCCCACAAAGAAGAATAAACTTTGTTTGTTCCTGACATCTCTTGAAACCAAGTTTTTTCAGAAAGTCTATGTAATAGATGTTATCAGAAATAAGATATAATAGATTCAAGAGCTACAGCTCTTCAAAGACTGAAGAAGAATTTTACCTACGAGCTTTTATCTTAGCAGGATTTTCTTGTCTCTAAGAACTTATTGTCCCACAGCACTGTTTTAAGATTTGATATAAACATTACTGAGTTTGATCAAGTCATGGTAAAAGTCCTAGTGACATACACATTTGCTATTTAAAGCCATCTTGGAGTGGTCATAATGTAGCGTATATGTCATCTATCTTGAGGTTGGTCTAATTTTAGGCTGCTTTTATTTTGTTTGGGTTTTTTTGTTTAATTTGAAGAGATCAGAATTCTACTTTTTTTTTTCCCCCCTCTCCTGATGTAATATAGAGAACTTCCTGCATCATCTGTGCAAGGGGGATGAGACAAATAAGAGGACGTAGTTGCTGTAATCCAGAACTTGCCATTTTTTTAATCAAGTGAGCTGAAGCAAGATGGTACTTTGAGGACCACCCAAGGACAGTAAACTTTTCCAAAGACATGCTTAGGTACAACCCTCTAGATTTCTTCCAGGAGGAGCTGTGACTAGGCACTGGCTCTAAGGAAGGTGTTATTCTGCCCCATCTCAAAAATTGTGCAATTGTCATCTCAGCTTAATTAAGTGCTTTTGTGACACTTGGAGCAATGCCTTGCTCACTGACTGACAAATTTTCTTGACTAGGAAACAATCGATATGCGTATAGTTAATTCTTCTTCTGAGTCATATAACGCTATGGTCGTGTGTCTTTAGCTCTTTAACCCTTTGGTTTTTCATGTGTACAAGGACTGAGTTGTCAAAGTTGCTTGGATGGACTTTAAATTGTTCAAATCTTACGTAAAATTCTTAAATTGTTGAAGAAGATTGGGATGTCTTCTGTGATAATAAGGTCATTACTAATGTCACTGAACTGTTGGATTTGTATTTATTTCTGTCGTGAACAAGGAAAAGCAGTCGCTTAATACTTCTGAGTCCAAGTGCAAAAGTGTTATTTAGTATAATATATAAAAAGTCTTTATTCTTCTACCTTTCTAATAAGGGCATATTTACAATAAGATGAAGACCGTTCCTATTGGTAAGGTGTTTGATATATCATAAGTATGTGTGCATAAAATGGTGACAACAGGTCTTCTGAGAATTTGAAAAGTAGGAAATTAAGCTGGAAAGAAAGGTGACAGCTTGAGTTGTGAATTGAAGCTTTGTTAGCCATAATTGAAGAATGAGGTTCCTGGGAATGCTCAAGGTCTTATTTTTTTATCAGGAAAGTGTACAAATCCAGGAACATTACATGCAATGCTGTAAACACATCTGTCCAATTTTAGTGGGAACTTGCTAAAAGCTTAGAATTTAATTAAAAACTCAACTTTTTTTGTGAGATGTTAGAAGCTAAGAGCTTGGAGGGGTCTGTTGAGGAGGATAGATATTGAAGGATTAAAAAGAAAATTCTAGGTCACCTTATTGTAGGAAAGTTGAACATGTTGTTTGAAATGCATATACATGGTAGAGGAACCTCTTTGTATGAGAACATCTACAGCTATGTTTACAGGAAGCCCTCATAGCGGATACTGTCCACTACAAACAATCACAAGTAGCAGCGAATAATGTTCCAGGCATTTAAAAGACACTTCATTGTGAAATTGTGGAAGTATCAGTCTGACCCTTGGTGACACTTGAAGGTATCAAGTCTGGTCCTAGGCTTTGAAAAGGGTAGGAGTAGAAAGGAGGCAAAATAGCCAGTCTTCACAGTGGGAAAAGTTACCAGCAGGATTTTCACAATGTGTCCTATGACCTTTGCTGTTCCACATCAGAAATGTTTTGTGAAATGGGGTAGATTTTGTGACAAGAAAGTTTCCATGTGAAATAAAGTTACTTAGGGTGATTAAACCTGTCACTTATTCCAGGGAGTTGTAGAAGACTTTTGTTTAGTGGCTGGATGATATCAAAACATTAAAATGTGTGAAGTACAATGCACCAATTGTGTTGCAGTTTAGTTATCCAAACTTTGAAGTCTTTACTCATTGTAAGAAATGCTTGGCAAATAGTCAAATACTGAGTTACTATGAAAGTTACCGGATGGGAAAATGGAAAACATTTGTAGGCTACAAGAAAACTGCAGTCCTGTGCTGCAGGTGGATGCAACGGAGAGAGTCTGCTTTTATTAGGACTTACTTTGCTAGATGAGAGGGGGGAAAAAGCCCAACTATTGCTGGTGCTTCCTTGTCCTGGGCAATTTTAGGTGGTTTTTGTATGCACACCAATATATCCATGGTCAATGCTTATGCAGGCGATGTGATCTTCCAGTCCAACTCTTGATTTAGTAGCATTACTTTTGCAGACCTGCATTGCCATGTATACTGCTATTACAAATCTGCTCTTTGAAAGAGCCTTAGCTTTGCAGTACTTTGTAACCCTTCTTGCATAGCATTTGTTTACACTAATTTGCACTGTAATTCTGAGCACACAGGAGATATATTATGTGGTTAAGGAGAGTGCGGTCAGGTGGTGGGCTTGGATGGATGGAATCTTCTTTACCAGAGGGATTATGTAAATAAATGGTGCTTTCATTTCTTCACATGATCAGGACTGGGTTGAATATTATCTGATAGGATATAGCAAATCTAAAAAGATAAAGAACCTTTACTTGAAGATGATGAGTTTTGAAAAGCAGCATGTTCTGTAGAGCAGCTTGAACAACAGAAGTGAGAAAGCTTGTGTGCTTTCAGACATTACATACAACAAACAAACAGTATATATGGATACAGAACAGTTTTTCTTTTAATACCTTTAGTGGGGTGAGACATTGAAAACAAGCACAGCATAATGAAGGCTGATACATATATTTGCATGTAATAAATTTATTTGACAGATTAAAGCATAGCTGGCCCCAAACAACTGCTGGATGAATTAGTGAATGATAGGACTTTTAGCACAAGAGTTAGTTTATATACTGTGGTTTATGAAGTCCTTGTCCTTCTTGCTGGAAAAATGAACATGGGAAAAGATTAGTCCTTTTCTTCTGCTGTTCCATAATGATCCCAAATGGCCCGTGTCACAATTATTATACTATTTTAATGCTTTCAGAAGCTCCTATGTACTGCTTTCTCCAGCTCTATTCCACATGACTTTGATAGAAAGTGGCTGGTTGTATGCTACCTTTGGGAAGCAGAGGCATTGGTATGATAGATTAGTATTCAGCGTTTGAAGGAGATGGGCCGGATGTGAAGTGGTCCATGAATGGATGCAAGGGTATTAAAAATAACTTTAAAGTAGCTTGTGAAGCTGCCTCTCTAAGTAGCTTCCTGCAAGTTCTTCCCTTTTCCAAACAATCAAGATGAAAATTATTGTAAAACTATGATTGTTTCTGGGGAGGGTAATAACAGGACCTAAATATTCTTAGTTCCATGCTTCATGGTTTAGTGGCAGCTGAAAGGAGTGTGCTGGAAACTACCTTGTAGTTGTGGATGTTGCTAACAGGATTGGCTCTTACATGTAAGCAAGGAGAGTTCAATCATATTCTGCTCTTCTGAGAAAACATGATTTATTGCAGGACTCTTGTTTGGATACACTTTCTTAAAAGCCTTTTTGCATTTAGTAATGCTATAATTTGTATAACACCTTCAGCATCTTGGATTAGAGACTAAAGTAGAAGCAGCTCAGGAGCAATTCTGAGTCTGCATTCATTTGATGAAACAACCTGTCATTTGGTTTTTGAGTGACAAGTTACATAGTTCTGTGGTGTCTTGAAGCTGGAAGAAATCTTGTTGAGTAATCAGAAAAATATGAATCACTGATTAGCTATTTATACAGTCAAGAGTACTGTTTTCTGTCTAGAACTGACTAAAAGGATGTTTTTATGGTAACAGGATGTAATTGAAACAAACCATAATTAATTTTTAAAGTGCATTTAAAGGCATTTTCCTTCCTCTCCTGCACAGGAATACAGGAAAGCAGCATTCAGCTTTGGTTTTCATTCATTCATTTAAGGTGTGAGTTTTGGTTCAGATAAAAATATTCTATTAAAGGAAAAGTGCAAATAGGAGTATTGACAAGCTGTCTAGCTGTGAATGGACAACCAGAAAACCACGCTTTTGCCTTCCTTTCTACTACACAGAAGATTTTATTTGATAGTCTCATAAATGGTTTATGTGAGAAAAACTCTGGATGTTTTTTTTCTGCCCGTGAGTATCTTCTGCATGTTATTGGAAATTTAGACAGCAACAGACAGGCCCTGAAATTGGGAATGCCAGAGATGCATCTTCATTCTCAGCATTGTTACCAGTAGAGTGCTAACAAGGGAGAGGAGACTGGTAGCCAGTTTCTAGGAGGCTGTGCATGGCAGTTGGCATAAGATTTATGTATCTTAGTCATATCCCTTTATAAGCTTTCAAAAATGGTGAAGTATTTTTTGTGTATACTCCTTACTCTTTTGCACTGAGAAAATAAACAAAACCCAACAAAGCCAGGTCTTTCCTTTGTATGATAAAGAATGTTTTTATCTGTTTCTTTCTGTACATGTTTTTCCCATTACTATGTTTCTCCCTAAACTCAGACTGTAGTTTCTTTAGGTTAAGGAACAAGTTTATCTGTTCTGTACAGAAAACGCATGTCTCCTTAATGTATCATGTAATTAATTTTGTAAATAAATATTTTTAAGCTGAGTTGCATGGACTGGAAAGGATGCCTGGTTAAAATGTGGGAAACTAGTAGCAATCATTTTAAGCATAGATTCATGTAGCAAGATAAACGTAACTCATTGGAGATGATTCTCTAGTAGACCTTCTCAGGAACATACAAGTTCGAGCAGCTTTTTGATATGTGCATGTGTGTTTTGAAGGTTTTGTCCCATTTCTTAAGTTGTTAAAACATATTGACTGGTCAATGGGAAGTACTAAACTGTATGAAAAAGAAAATTAAAACAATACATAGCTTTTTGCATTTAGTGAGTACTTGAAAAACTCGAGCATTACTCTTCCTTGCCATTTGTAGTAGTCTGGAGGGTGTTCATGCTAGACAAGAATTGTTTTTTTACAAGTGTTCATTTCACAGGTTCTTAAGTTTTGCTATTTTTTAAAGAAGACTTTAACCAGTAATAAAATGAAGCTATAATCTGTTCTTCTATTAGATTCCAAGTTTTTATAGACTTGATCAATGGTGAGTGTCACGAAATACAAGCTGAAATTGCTTTCAGTACATTGTTGCCAGTCCCTATTGGTGTCATTCTGTCCCTGCTTCCCAGGGAGGTGGAATTTCTTATATATTCTTGAGATAGTAAATTCTTAGCTATTTTTCAGAAGAAGCTGAAATTCAGTGGGGAGTCCAGGTTTTGCAAAACAGCTTAAAGTTTCATGTAAGTAGTCTTTTATGCATTATATGACTAGGATGGACAGGGGCTAGTATTTGTTTAGTTTCCTTTGAAACACAATTTTTCAGAGATTTTAATAATTTGATTTACTTGAGGTTAAAACATTGGGCCCGGTTTAGTGCCATGTTTCATTTGCCTTCACAAAGAAAGCACTGTGTATTAAGCAGGTGGTATTAGGGAAGCATTGTGCGTGGACGAAATGTTTCTGGGAGAGTCCCAGAATTCATTTGAACCAGAAAGGAGGCCGTGATAGGTTGCATCACTTCAGCAGCCAGGCAGAACTTTGACTGGCAGAAGTGACACCACAGTACACATGCTGGAGGCAAGAAGATGGAAGATAAAACTGATACTTTGTCAGTGGTGTGAGAGATTTCATCTCTGTCTCTGAGAATCTAGGAGTAAGTGGGACAGGTCATTAAGAGTCAAAGGTCTGGTGACAAACTGAATTAGTGGATCCAGCACCGCTGTGCTCTGCTGTCCATTTCTCCAGCTGCTGTTCTCAAGTACTAAGCTGTTAGTGCTGGTCTCACAGGTTTTTTTTCTTTTTTTTTTTTGTATCAGGGGAATAATAACATATTTTAAAGTGTTGGTAGTGTTTCAGTATAGTTAGTTGGTGCTGGAGGAAAGAAAAATGAATTTTCATCATCCCCACCCTCATCCAGAGCTTGATATGGGGTTTTGTTATGAATGTGGGTTAGATTTAAAGCATATTTTATTTAAAGAAGTTGAAACAAACAACACCTGTCATTCCCCTCATACCCCTGCCCTGCCCTCCCCCTCCAGCCCCTACAAAACAATGTCAGTTCCTCAAAAACTGATTTACTATGGTGTCTTAAATCAAAAATTTAAAATTTAATGTTTTTAAGGAAAATACAGATGCTTGCTGTTTGTTTTATACCTTTATAAAGCATTTGCTTTATACCTTTAACTTAGTACTCCACTTTACTACTACATCGAATATGTAAGGAAAGGGTCATTATAATGGTGTTATTTTCCCTTAGGACCTACAGTCTTTTTAAACTGTAGAATTATGATTAATCCCTCCAATACTAAAAATTATTTTTGAATCACATGACAGTTTCTCTTCAACCATCCAGTTAAATCTTCTTCTCTACCCTCTGTTCCAGCCTGTTCTACTTGCTATAGACATTGTTTTCTTTTCTCTGCTGCTCTACATTTTGGATTTACAGTTCTATTTTGTATGATTATCATATATTAATAAGACATGTAAGACATTTGAGAGGGAAACTGGGAATCCTTGTGATTTTATTTCAACAATTTAAAGCCCTCTACACCTCCCCATGTAATTTCAAAAATAGCCATACTATAATTCACTTTATATTCTTTATAGAATCATAGAATGATAGAATAGATTGAGTTGGAGGGGACCTTAAAGATCATCTAGTTGCACTCCCCTGCCATGGGCAAGGCCACCTTCTGCTAAACCAGGTTGCTCAAAGCCCCATCCAAACTGGCCTTGAACGCTTCCAAGGGTGGGGCATCCACAGCTTCTCTGGGCAACCTCTTCCAGTGTCTCACTATAGCTAAACCCTTTTAAGAAGTGTATAACAGCATCAATTAATATGAAAGAGAAAATTATTTGGATTTTTTTTCTTCATAATGTGTATCTAGAAGTGGAATAAATAACAAAATTTTTCAGTTGCACATGTGCCTCTGAAATAAATCTACAGGAAGTACAGACTTTGTCTGTACATGAACAAACACATTAGAAAAACAAGAAAATAAACAAAATCTCCAAATGAGATGTTTCAAAGCAAGCTTGGCAGCCCTCTAGTAGTTGCTTCCACAGCCTTTCTGCAAAGATTCAGAGAGGGACAGAGAATCAAAAAACCCTGCATCCATCGTAACGTGCGCATTCTCCTCTGTTCAGTCCTTTCTTGGGGAAGGTCAAGGAGAGCCCCTAGCAGGGTTTGTTTAGGTTTTTTAAGGCTGTTTTCATTGCTCACAAAATATTTCAAGTTTTTATAGTCTGAAGGCCTAATTATCTAGCTATCCACAGAGAGGGACTGGAAGAATTGTTCCCAGTTTAGTCTTCTCTGTTGCTTGTGTGCCTACTTATGTGGAACAAAACCCTTAAGTACTTTGTTTTTATTGCTCATTCACTTAATGGTGTCTCTACTGAAATTCAAGTAATAGAGATAGGTTTTTGTGAGGCAGATACTGGCCTTAAGTGTATTGAAGTCACTAAATTGATGCTATCTACTGAAGGGTTATATTGCCAGATATTTGCTAACAGCAATCTTGTTCTTGAATTGGTAACCTCAAAGTGTAAGGTTTTGCTTTCTAAACAGGGGCAAGATCTGTGTATAAGAAAAGCATATCCTGGAACTCTTGAAATGGTATTCCAAGAGCGTGTTGTTTTGGGGAAAAGATGCCCCACAGGGTTAATGTGCAAAAGTTAGTTAAAGTTCTGTTTTAAGAGGACTTTAGGATCATGCAGCATCATCTTTCAACCACCCACACTGTGTGGCTGGACTTCGTCAAGTTGTACACTGCTTAGCACTATCTGACCTATAGCTGTCTCTCTCTTGAACCACTCTCCTCCTGCTTCTCTGTCTTTTTTCAGCTATCAGTCTTACATTTAAATTCTTTTAATTTCTGTCATTTCATGTATTTCATCCCTTACTCTCTTTTCCTTTGATACCCCTTCTTTGTTTGTAATGCTTTTGCTCTCCATTACTTTGAGACGTCTCCCAGCCTTGTATCACAATCAGTCTTGCAGAATATTACTGCTCTTTTGTACTGTGATATATTCTAGAACTAGTCCTGTAGAACTCTGTTGTTAACCTCTCTGCAGCCCCATAGTTGCCTTTTAACAAGTATGCGCGTGGTATTTTTCTTGTTTCTTTGTTTGTTTGTTGTTGGTTTTCTTTATTTTTGATGAGTTTTTGGTGTGGGTTTTTCCCCTCTTTCTTTCATTTGTGTGTGTGGGGTTTTTTCCCTGCTTTTTTTCCCTCAGATTTTTTTTGTGTCTACCTATACTTTCCCTTCAGGAATTTATATTAATTTTTGTGTCTCCTGTTCTGTCTGTTTTTGTGATACATTTTTCACCAGCGTATTTGATTTTTTTTTTTTTTTGAGGAGTTTCAGGGTGATGAAATCCATATTTGTGTTAGCTTTTGCTGATTTTGCTCTTTGTTGATTTTTCAAAATTTCCTCCCCCCTTTTATATATTTTTTTCCTGGGCAATAATGTTCTTGCCATAGAAGTGTGAACTAGCTAGCAGAATAGAGTTTAGATGTGAAGAAGAATGTTTTTGCCTACTTACTTGTTAGTGATGACTGGTCACAAGTAGAAGTTAATAAACCTGACAGAGAATTGTGTAGTAGTAAATTTGTCTATTGGCTAATTTTCAGAAATACTTCAGAGCAATATTGAAGAGTCTGATGATTTAATTGTATTTAGGTATGTATGTTATTGTCTTGTTTCTTCCTCAGCTTAATTATACAGCACCCAAAATGATTTAAGAAAGGTGAAGATGGTTTCTCTTGAACCCAGTGGGACAATTACATGCTTGGAGGTGGTGCAGGATTGCCTCAGTGCTTTTCATTACTTTGAGTACCACAGGTTTGAGTGTGTTCAGTTTGAAATGAAAGGGTAAGAATAAGAGCCTGGTTGTATAACTCACTGTATAACTCACAATGGAAATTTTCCGGTGTGTTGCTTGAAGTGAGTCTGCCTGGCAGCGTGGCATTTTCAATAGTATTATGATTTATCAGTATAGAATCCTCTTTTCATACACGTGTGATGCCCCTATGAGTTTGGAGTAAGTAATCAAATTTTTAAGGCTTTGACTGAAGGTGAGGCTTTATAACCTTCACTTCTTTGAAGACAGAAGCAATGTTTTTAATTGTTATGAAATGATAAATAGTTGTCCAAGTAATTGTGGCTTATAAAGATTGTAAGATACTGATTACTCAGAGTAGCAAATATGCTTGCTGACCTTTGAATTAAATGAGAAATTGTGGCAGATATTAAAAATAATGGTCTGTTGGTAGTTTCTCTTCCCAAAAGTTGTACCTATCTGTGATTTTGAATTTCAGCAGCATGGTTTAAGTAACATTCTTTCTTCATGGAAACTATTGATTCCTTGGATATCATGCAATGTGAAAATGTTAGCATTCTCAAGCAAATGCTAATTTTCAAAAAATTAATATATTCTCAGAATATAAATTAAAAAATAAACTGTAAGAATTTGTTGCTATGCGACACACAGAACTGACTAAGTTCTGGCAAAGGAGAAGCATAAAATTAATGATAGAGTTTGGAATAATTGTTTTATATAGGCTATGGGTGTCTGGCATTACATAGGTGTAAATATTGCAAGTATTCAATGTATGCTTTCATTTGCTTCTCTTGGCTTCACCTTGCCATATCCCTGTACACCCACAATCTCTGAAGGTGCCTTTTGTGTAGAAAAATTGAGCCTTGCAGGAGACAGGCATTTCTCCTGATACTCCTAGCAATGTGCATCATTTTATATGCTGATTTTATCACACATTGTTCGAATTAGTTCATTAAAATTAAACATCATTGAATACTTCCATAGCCACCTGCACTGCCTTAATTCCTGTTTTGCTAAATGACTGAGCCATATGGTTGCTTTAAGCCTTGCCTCACCATTGCTGTGTTGCATATTACAAAAATTCTTGATTATATTAAAGAAAAAAAAAGTGCTTCTTTGAAAATGTATCTTGCATCTCTCAATGTATTAATTTTATTCTGATAAGTTTCTTAGTAAATTTACAACTAAAATGATAGTTAGTACCTGGCACTATAAGAAATGAATGGGTTTTATTAGCTGTATAGACCTTAAAAATTCCATTCAGCTTTTGAAGGTATTTAAGTTTTTTGGTTTGCTTTTTATTCAGACCAAGTAGCCTACTTGTTCTTGTGGGTCCATGAATCTATTTATTTATGTGCTTATGTATCTATTATGTAATAATGAGAGCATTGGATAAGGGAATGTGAGATTGCAGTTGTATAGAGTTAAAATGCCTTTTTGCATCGATAGCTAATGGCCTTCTTTTCCACTTGCATCCGTCTGCAATCATGCAGTTGGTTACTAGCAGTTTTCCCCAAGCCAGCAAACCAAAAAAACCCCTAACCCAGAGAGCTGATTCCTCTGTAACTTTAAGAATATATGTAAATAATTCCTGTTGTTAGTCTCTAATTTTTGCTTGATGAATTAACACTCAAAATGGAAATAGCTGTGTCACAGGTAACTTTGTTTTAATAGAGGCAAACATTTTCTAGAGCTGTGGGTTTCTTCACTTACATGCCATTGTCTGTAGTTGTAGAGGCTGGGTCATCCAGGGGTTCAGGGAGATAATGAGAAGGCTCGACTCCATGAAGCTTTGCAAGCATTTATTTAACTATTTATGTGTGGTGGCTTTCTAAGCATTCTAAGCACAGCTAAGCCTATATTACCTAGAAAGCAGACTCTGCATCCATGTCCCCCAGGCAGTGTGTCTGGAGCACCTGGACACATATCTCTGCCTAGTCAGATGTCTCATGACCAGGCAGAGGGTCTGCTTTCTAAGAAGTCAGAAACATGTCTGCTCCTTAGGGAGTCTGCAAGATGTCTACTGCTTCTTCTTGCGCAGTTTCAGATTATATATATCAGACTATATTGTTTACATAAAGCATCCAATGGGCTTGGGAATAAGGTTCTCCTTGTCCAACCACGGGGATGAGGACATGTCCAGTCAGGACCTTCCTTCTACTCATGCTCAGGGAGAAATTTGGCCTACAGCATAAGGCATAAGGCCACATGTAGTTCAAGAAGATGCACCTAAAGAAAGACTGATGTTTACTGACTGATCTTGTCATTCCTCATGTCTCCTGGTTGTGCAGCCCCTCTGTGCTGGCCTGGTGTTATCTGACGCCCAAGCCCTTGGGGTGCAGTCCTGGGCACTGCTTGGCTGGCAGCATGGGAGCTATGCTGTCTTCATGTTCCTGCCTTATGTTGTTCACCAGTGTTTCAGCATGTCTTCTCCTTCCAACAGTCTAGCCTGAGGTATGCATCAATAGCTTTGTCATTGTACTACAGAAGCTTCTGAATTGTGGTCTCCTCCCTGCCCTTTCCCACTCAGCATTTTGAACTGAGAAGGGACCAGGAGGGATGTTGGAAGGGACTATGTCTTGGTGCTGTGGAGGTTACACACAGGGCTTGAGGACACAAGGAGGCTGCCTGGCCAGTCTGGATGGAGTTACCCATGAGTGCCTTGGGGACAGGTGTCCTCGATGATCCCTGCAGGCCAGGGAATAGCTGTTCTTGCTGCTGACCTGGGCATCTTAGGAGTAGGCATTGAAATGAAATGTCTTCTGTCCACTAGAATTTATGATCTTCAGCTCCTTTACCACCTCTTGACAATATATTTAATGGGGTAGTGACCTAAGGTAAAGATACTGGAGAGTACTGGGAAGAAAGTTCTATAATGTTTAATGAAGCACAAATTTATTTCTCTAAATGTATATGGAGAAGAGAGTGAAGCAGTAGATACCACACATCTTAACCTGTGATGCTTACTTTATTAAGTTTAGGGAAGGGCCTACTTGGTGAAACTGAAAGAGCTTTCCAGTAGGTGAAAAGCTGCTTGGGAAACACTGATAGTGTCCAGTCATTCTTAGTTTTATTACAGCCATGGATGGTGGAGTAACAACTGTTCTTTGACTGGCTGAGGTTATCCAGGTTACTGAGCCTGCAAGCCTATTTGAGGGTAATGTGGGGTTCAAAAATGATTATGATACATTAGGGTAGTACTCATCAGGAAGAACTGAAAAACAATGAAGGGGAGATGATTTGGTGAAACTGTGAAGGCTTGTTATGCTGTTATGAAAAAGGCCGATGTGGTTGCTTTGTATAGGATGTTCTGTATAAATAAATATTAAATTATCTTTTTAGGTTTTTTCTTAATGGAGTTAGAAGAATAGGCACTTCTATTCAGTTTGGAGTGTGGAAGCAGAATGCCCGTTCTGGGAAAGAGGAAAGCAGCAGAAATGGCACAGGACTAGATAGCGGTATTTCCTCTGTGCAAAGACTGAAGAAAATTAGGACTGTCTTTTCTACAGGAGAGAAAAAGGAAGTGTTCAAATGTTTCAAAAAGTTAAAGGCTGGAGCAAAGGAGGTGGTAAACAAGACTTCATGTTGGCTGGTGATAGGTTAAGCAGTAATAATCTTAAATTGCAGTAAAGAGAGATTCAGGTTGAGGATTAGATAAAATGTTAATTGAATTCTGGAATTGAGTGCTTAATAACTGTATTACCAGAGTCATAAGTGTTCTGCTATCTACTGTCACAGTCTTTCCTCCTGGAGTGTTTCTATGTGCATAAATGCCAGGAAGAGTTCTGTCTTCTGTATGTGAGAAAAGAATGTGTCAGCTAACAATACACAGACTCTATTGCCCATTTTAATCTATTTTAGCTTTTTCTTTTCCTAACTGTTGTGCATTTCCATTGTGTATAGAGAAGATTCTGGTTAGCCCTGAGTCAGTCTCAGGAGAATTGATAGGTAAAGCATAAGAGGAAATAAACATTTGTTTGTTTGGCTTTTTTAGCAATTGCTTTGTCATGATTAACAGCTGTGCTTGTTTTCTAAATTTGTTTGATATTCTCTTCACAGAGTTTTTTTTTAGAAAATTTTTGTGTTAGAAGACAGCACTGTAAGATTAATCTCTCCTCGTTTTCTGAGATGCTACTTGAGTCTTGAGTATCTTATTTGGACATCCAGAATACTTGAAGGCAATATTATGATTCGTAGTTGTTAACAACTTCAGTTTTCCCTTATGGTTATGGCAAATTCTAATTTCCAAAGAAAAGTTTTAGAGACTGAAATGATACTATTAGTTCAGGATAAATTGTATGTTTCCTTAAGATGCAAAAACCCCCAACTTTGCTTAAAAGATTAATTGCAGTTTAAAAAATAAAAGAAAATAGCTTTTTGTTGTTTTGGTACTTCTATACTGTGTCATTGAAGAAAATGAAAGCGTGAAATAAATCACAGAAGGAATTTGCATTATGTTACCTTTGGAACATGGGTTCAATTCAGAGTTCTAATAATTAAGTACAATGTTTGACTAACGAATATTAGTGTTAAAAGTTAAAATTGTCTGAAATGGAGAGAAGTTGTCATCCTTCATATAGTACATGTTTTAGTACAGTTATCAGTTTTGTATTTTTCAGAAGTTTAGGTTAATCACATTAGCTGGTGCCAAGAATTAGCTGGTAATCTCATGCAAGAGAGGGACTGTTTTATGGGCTTGGATAAATATGCTTAGTATTGTGTTGACATTGTGAACTTCAGTATTCAAAATAAAGGAGGATTTAAATAGCATTAGCATGTATAAACTAGTTATTTGGAAGCAAAAAGCTGTTTCAAAATTTTATTAATTGGAAAGCATGGTGTCAAGAGGAAAGATGCGAATCTTCATAAAGTGAGAAAAAAATCCCCCCAAAACCAAGAAAAATGACCAAACCCCATTAGTAGCTGTTGAACATCAAGTTTTCTCTGAAACAGCAGTCCTAGTTCATATGCAGTCTTTCTCCTTGCTGTTCCTCCTATTGCTGGACACTGAGCCCAATTATTTCTTTCAAAGCACTATAAAAAATGCTAGTATGCTAGCATGAGTGGTTTTTATAATAGATAGGGTTGTTTCCATCCATCTCGAAAGCATTTCCCTGTAGAAGAAAGATGGTGTGTACTAGACTGTAAAACCAGTTAAGCCGCTAATATAATTTGAAAGGCAAGGGTTATAAGGAGAGCTTGCTTATTTATTTATTTATCGATTTATTTTAAAACATCTGATTTGGATGGAAAATATGATGACCTCTCAGGCACCCTGGCCTCCATTATGCCTGGTGGAGATGCAGCGGACATCAAACTACATACAGGTTATAACCATTACTCTGCATGTAATGTATCAATGCATATTATGTATCAGTTTAAGTATTTTGGGAGAGGAGTTGATGTTTGTGGAATGGAGGACTGTTGGCAAGAGGTGAAGTGTGATGAGAGTTGTCATACACCATAAAACCCATGTGTCTGTTTTAACTCCAGTGTCTAGAAGAGCAAGGAATTCTAATTTCTGAATTTAAGGTTTTAACGTATTTTTGTTAAGCCTCCCTGCAGTATCAAGATAAATGTTTCAACTGTGTTTTTGATGGGTTTTTGTCCGTTTTTGTTGTTTTTATTGTCTGTATGAATTCTTTCTGGTGTACAACATTAATCTTGTTTCTGTGGTATTTAGTATGATGGATTGTGAATCCCCATATTCTTGAATAGGATTCGTCAATACATTTTTTGGATATGTACAATTCATGGATTTAGACTGTTCTCTTTATGTGTTGTTGAAGTATTTATTATGGTTATCATAGAGATATGTATTATAGAACTGTTTGTGCTTGTGAAATTAACATCATCATCAGAACTAGAAAATCAAAATAAATTCCAGAAGTAACTGTAGGTGTTCCTTTTTTTAGCCTTTTCCTTTCCATCTACATAAAGTTCATCACTTTACAGGGCATTCAGTGTTAATATATGATGCTTGTAAAATTGCTGGAGATTTTATTTTACAAATACTCATAACCATATGTAGTTGATAGTGTGAAGGCAGATAGGAGACTTCCTTGAAACTTAATAAATTTCGAAGTTTCCAGCTTTTTTCCCTTAAGTACTTCAGCAGGTACTTGAGTTGACTAAAAAGTACTGCGGTTGTATTGATAAAGATCTGACTTCTGATTATTCTCAACCGAAGTACACTACAGTTTGTATCACTACAAATTAAGATTTGTACTTCAGAGTGGTATTTTGAAGAACAGCAAACAATTTGCTATTAAATCTAAATATGTAGGGTGAGTATTATTTCCACTATTTATTTATTGTTCTATGTTGTTTTTCAAAACTCTTATCAATGGTAACTCTTACCAGTCATTGGTTCTTACTTCCTGTTGTGCATTTAATCAATGAATATACAGCTTCTTAAATGTAGATCCTACACCTGTAAAAGCAATAAAACATGAAAATAAAAGACAGAATAAATTCTCCAGGTCTCTGTTGTATAAAGCCATGTTCTGAGAAAAACTGATTTCGTAACAGAAAAAAAATATTATATGGTGCCAAGGAAAAGTGATAAAAAATAAAGGAATGAATATTCTTCCTGTTACCAAAAAAAGCCCTGAAAAAAAATATTGAAAATATTTGATGTACCTCCCATGCTTTAAATAAACTCTAAGACTACTTTCAGTATAGTAGTCTTAATATAAGACACTTAATTTCTTCTTCTGAAAGGTCTGTAATAGGAGTTGTAAGCTGCTGTCACATATGGTAATGAGCTTTTATTTAACTGTTGGTGATCCCTGGTAGCGGTATTCTCAGCAGATTATTAATTCTTATTTTCCACTGTCACATACTTATCTAGGGAATGGCAAGTTTCATTTCTGTTTTCAGTTTCAATGCCTTAAGCTGAGAGGAGTAAGTATCCTCTCAATGCATGTTTCATACTGTTGCTTTTGGAAGAATGATTAGTATGTTAAAGACACTTTTGAGTATGAATGCAGCTTCAAAAATTATATTTTCCTATTCAGTTAAAATTTGACTGCTACTTAGGAAGAGACAAAAACCTAGAGAGTTTGCAGGGTATTTTTTAGTTGGCAATTAAGAAAAATAATTATAAAGATATTTTTTGAGCTGCCTTTCTTTGAATACTTTAAAGCTACTTGTAAGAAGCTACTCGTAACTTCTTTTTTAATGGGAAAAAACCCCCTTGTCTGTCTATGTATTATGGCTTTAGTTTCCTCTCTTCCCTTGACATGGCTCTGGTTCTCGTTAGACTTCTCCAGGAGTGAGTTTGTTTCCCTCACCTGGGAAGAAATTGAACTTTTCTGCTCCCTTCTCTCAAGAGGAGGGTACAGGGCATCTAGGTCATTTATTACTGGATTTGTGTGTTGCTTTGCAAGGGTCCAATGAGCACAGGTGGAGAAGGACATAGAAGGAGTAAAAGTCCTATGAGTTTCAGTGGCAGTGAGTTTTCACCTTGGCTGAAATTTGTGAATTCTCTATGAACTTGTTTTTGTGTGCCACAGTAAGTGTGCAACACAATGAAACTGAGCAAATGCTCAGTGCTGACATTTTATATAAGACTGTTTGCCTTAGAATACTTACAAATGTTTTCATATTTCGCTTTAATTTCTTTCCAAATAAATAATACTCCACAGAAGCAGGTTACTCTTGTAACCTTGTCAGTAAAGTGTGTCTCTTATCAGCATTTGAAAAATCTAAATGCTGAGTGTTTAGTAGTAGTGATGATACAGTGGCATTGTAGATCAGTAGGTGGACACAGAATGGCCAACATTGTTCTTTCACCCTGGAGGGTCTGCACAAAAATGGGTGGAACAAAACTAACACACAGGGGAGATGTCTGTGCATTACTGCTCATCTTACAGCCAAGTAGTATCAGAGCAGTTTACATGAATCCTGAAACAAAATGGATTTAAACTCTTTTCTTTTTCATACAGTGAAGTTATTGCAAGTGTTTGTAGGTGTCAGTGTCTTCATGGGACTGAATTTTTCCCAGGAGGTGCAGGCATGCCTTGAGATTTGGCAGCATTAGCTGCTGCTCTGGGAGCAGCTACATATTAGAACATCTGACAGGCTTTAGGCTATGCAAGTGTGAATGGTATCCAGTTATTTAATATCCCAATTGGATAGCTTCATACTGTGCTTTTATTAATCTAGAGTTGGAAGTTTCTTGGAAATTTTGCTAAAAAGAAATACATCTTCCAGACAGCTGGCCAATGTATGCTGCTCCTTGGACAGCCGGATCAGCCCCTGGGTGACCGAGAGGCATCTTGCAGTCACCATGCCACCATCCGTGGGATATTTAGGGGTTTACAGCAGAAATTCAGACAATTCAGAGCTGTTGTTACTTTCATCTTAGCCATCCATTCATGGATGATGATGTTTTAAAAATTCATGACAGAGTACCGTGCTTAATTCCTAAATAAATACGTGCCTTTTGGTTACTTAAATGCAGCTTTCTCTTCAGTAACGCTGTCCTTTCTTAAGATTGCCTGATACACTGTATCAAGTGTTATTTTCTGAATGTTTTGTAGGAAGAGACTGTTCAAAGGAGCACATTGTAACATAAATGCTTTTTTTTGTACAGACATTACAAGCTTGCATTGCAAATTTCAGTTGCTGACATTTTTCAGTCTCAGGTTTTGGCGTGCTTACAGTCTATGTATTAGCTGAAGGTCCATCACAAGAAAAGATAGGGTGAAAAAACCTAAATTATCGTGCCTTAGAAATTGGTATGTCATCATAGTCTGTTTTCTCTGCATGAGTACAAACAAATTCATGGGATGTCGTTGTTATGTACGAAAAAACTATTTCCAAAATGTATATATTTCATATATATTCGTATGTAAAGTGTTGATAAGGAGACCAAATCATTTGTAGCTGCTTATAACCTAAGAAACAATTTTTAGACAGATCTTCATCATAAACTGTCTTCCAAATACTGTGCACCTTTGGAAAATGCTTTTTGTTTTTCTGTCTCTTTTTTCCCCCCTCTTTTGATTGGCAAACATTTTCTTGTTCTTATGGAATTGGACGAGTCATGAGTGATAGTAATATCATGCCAGCTGTATCATAGGTGTAAATATTGGCAAAATGTAGTGCTCATGATATTTAATTCTATGGCTGACCTGGTGCTGCTTTTATTTGCCTTGTTCATATCAGTCTTATGCTGTGCTGGCTTGTCAAGCTGTCTCCCTGTTGCTTGACCTCTGTAGGCGTGGATAATGGGGAAATCCCAGTTACATGACCTTGCTGTATAGCAGGGCTTATGGCTTTAACAAGTATAGGCTGGAGGGCAGGACACCTTTTCTCATGTGCATTGTCAGTGTGAAATTGATGAATTGATGAGCTGTTGCAGTCCATGAGACTGAGTTTCTGTTTGAATGAAGTGAGTACTTTGCTTTTTTTTATACAGTGTAGCTTAATAACCTGTTTTGGGTTGTTTCGTTTCTATTAGAAGTAGGGAAAAAACCCCAAAAGATGCGCCTTCTCCAGAAAAAAATTTCCTGTCTGTATTGTGTGTTTTTCTTGTTGTTTTTAATCTTTGTAGTCAGATTCTGAATTTATCTTGACTTAAATGTAAGTTGCGGTGCATTGACAGTGAGCTAGGCAGCCAAGTTGAAATTGCTGATCCTGATGTTCTCCTGCATTCCCTCCTTTCATTTTGACAGTCTGTAAGGAAAGAGAAGCAAGACTTCAATAATTCGAGTCTTGTGTAAAGAATAATATTGTAAGCAGGTGAAGTAAGTTGAAATATACCTCTGAATCGCAGCCATCTACAAAAATTTTGGAGAAAGCTTATGTTATTACACCAATAATATTTTTGTTGAACTTTTTAAAATGAAAGAAGGAAAAATTAAGATATAAAAATATTTTGTTTCTGTTTTAAATAATGTACCTTGAGTGGGATTACAAAAAACCTAACATTTAGTTCTAGATGCACTCCTTAAGAAGTGTCCTTAACTGATGGTAAGGGGCGTTAAAGTGAGGAACCTTAATATTGTCTCTAGTTTTTCTTCATAAATTTTTTTTTCCTGTGTTTTCTGTCCCAATGTGGCAGACATTTGCTATATGTTAGGTCATGGAAGGAGAAAGAGGAAGAGGAGGCTATAATCATTTGAGGTTTTATTAAACCCAAGCAGATGAAGGCTTACACGAAGTATATTTAATTTATTCATTGGCCTTTTTTTTTTTTTAATAGTATCCTTCCTGCAAGAAGAAAAATTTAATAGTTTTCAACTTCTTATCATTAACCTTTTTCTCTTCTTGAAAATTACAGAAATATATGTAAAGGGCCCTCTCAAATTGTCACAGGGAAGTCAATCTCTAAAGAACAAAGTAGGCATAAATACTAGTGTGTGCGAAATGTAAATTTTCTCAGAATTAATATAGATATTTCTGAACTTCTTCTCTACTTATTTTTTCAGTCTGCTTCCAGTTGCCTATTTTTAATTTCAGTGTCTGTTCATTGCCTTCAGTCTCTCAAAAAGGTTGCCTGAAACATCATCGGGGACTATAATGTTATACACTCATTATTAAAAAATAAAAAGGTCACATAGTCATGAGCTTTAGGTTAATGCACATAAGTACCTCAACTCTCCATCTCATCTCATGTCCTTGATGTTGCCGTGAAGTAAAGACAACCTTGTCCTTTAACTTTTTGGGAAAGACTTCTTTTTACCTGATCTTTTTTCTTTGAATCTATTTAAGCATCTTCACATTACTCTCTACTATAATGGGGTGTATGTTAGTTGGGTCTTTTCTCCCCATCAGCAAACCACAAAATTTAATCCATTTCTGTACCCATAAATCTAGTTGCATATGAAATTTGTAATGTTCTGAACTATTTTTTCCCCAACTGGAGGTGAAAGTCCTAGTAACTGAAGGAGCGCATTCAGAGGCAGAGAAGTTCAATGCTTATCAAAATAAATAAAAGACAGTGAAAGCTATGAGGTATATAGAGATATGTTTCGTGATATGGCTAAGGAAAAATCTTGTGTCTCTTACTCCCTGTGTAGGTGCCTTTCAACAACTTCACGAATTAAGTGCTAAATAGGTGTCAAAATCTTCCTGAAAGTCAGCTCCTAAAGCTGAATTCTTTGCATGAACTTGGTAAAGGCTTAGGAGGCAGTGCCATTTAGCTGTTTCATACTCGGATGTTTCCCTTCTGTGCAGGAGAGAATTGGATTGACCTTTTATATCAGGAATAACATTAGAAGCTATTAACTGGTAAATAAATAGAAGGCACTTTAGAGAAGAAAAGCTAAAATGAAAGGATGGAGTTTGATTTGGAGAAATATAAACTATATTTAAGTACGAGAAATTAACACAAGTTGCTTGAGGGGAACAGAGCATACTTCATGAATTGTAAGAATTGCAGGCTCACAAGGTTGGGGAAGACTCTTGTGGGAATTACTGAAAGAAGAATGTAGCAAGATCAGTGTCAAAATACATGTTTCAAGAAGAATGTTACTGATGAGTTGTGATGCATTTTGTAACTGCTCTATGGCCAGAGTAACTGAAGACATCATGCTTAAGCATGGGGAAAAATAGGCAGTGATAGAAGTATTTAACAGCAGTGGCTCTTTGTCCAGGCATAAATGACTTGTGGTATTTTTTGTCTTTAATTTCTTTACAGCATTGTCCAAATATGAAATTCATCCTTTCTGTCTTCTAGGAAGAAAGAATGCACTTCTGTTATTTCATATTTTTTTCCTTCTTCATTGCCCCAAATATGTTTGTTTGCTTTTTAATTTAATGTAATTTTTTATTTTCTATTGTTTTGGGATTTAATGAAGCAACTCACTTGCATTGACTTTCTTCTTGTAAAATCTTAGTGGAAATAGAACAAGGGTTGGTTGGCTTTTTTCCTTGTTGTTTGCAAGGGAAGGAGGTGTACATAAAGTTTTACGTCTGCTTGTGCTTGACCTGTTTGAAAATGAAAAAAAAATATCACAGAGCCTGTCTCGACTGGGATTTAATGAGCTTGTCAACTGTATTTTCTCCCCTTGTGCTGTTGAGCAACAGAGCAAAAACGGGCAGGATACGGGGCTGGCCATAAAGAGCAGCAGTTAGATAGAGTCAGCTAACACAAATAACTAGGTGTTCTTGAGTTTAAAAATGGGAGGAACAGATGCTTTGGTTTTGTGATAAATGGTCTATGAGTGTTGTCTGAAGCATTTCATGAAGTGCTGTAGGACTAACGTGTAGATAGATGTATGCAAATTTACTGCTAAGTATTTTTAAATTATGAAAAATGAGGTTGAAAAAGTGGAGTACCGTAAAACATGTTGATATGTAGAAAAATGTATGTTGAAGCTTCTAAGGGTTATAACAGATTACCTTACTATAGAAACAAGATCTTTAAATGCTTCTAGATTATTTATTTGCGGTAGTCTTTTCCTCCAAATGGTTTTATCTTGAGATAAGTTGAAACAAACAACATTTTAAAAAATCTGCCATGTCAATTCTTATATTCTATTTTTTCCTTCTCCCTGCCAGATTCCCTTAATAAAAAGTTGGAGAGTTTATCTGCTTCTGTATCTTACCTTTAGAAATACTAAAATAAGTGTTTATTTTTTGTAGGAGAAAATGAGTTGCTTTTTATGTATTGCTTAAAAGTATTTGCTAGATGCAAGTAACAAGGGCTAAGAGGCAATTTAGATGGCTGTGGAGAGAATGAGTGCTAATAGTGTGGAAAGCAATCTTGGTAATTTTCCCCAATCCTTTTCAGTTTTCTAACTCTTATGTAGAAGAAAAAAACCCCAAATTGCTGATGTACAACCTCCCCCTGTTACTAATATTTATACTAATACTGATATTTAGTAACAAAACCTTAAAAATCTTAATTTTTAGACTGTCAGTCGTGAATAGTCAGGTGCTTATAAGAACATATGGATTACCAAAGTAGAGATTATAAACAAGCATATTGCTAAGTTTATTCTAGAGTCAAGGAGCATAAAAACTACACACCAGTGGATGTGGTTGCAAATACTTTTTTTTTGAGCAGCTCTCAGAAAACTGTCAATTGGTTCTGGACTGTAATCTTTAAAAAGACTTACTATAACAGGAAACCTAAGTAACACAATATGTTTCTTTGTGTTTTTATAAATGGGTAATAATGATGAAGAAATAAATTAGAACTGCTACTTTGCTGAATTCTCTAATAAAAAATATATCCAGTAATGGATTCTGCATATAATTCTATATATGAACTAGTTGCTTATGTTAGTAGAGTTTTCTTTTAATACTTTTTAAAAGACAAACATTAAAAATAAAGATTTGAACTCACTGTGCTTTAATAAGAGCAGGTTTCACTCTGTAGTATTTCTTTCTCTTCCAAGTTTTTTAGCGCAGAATTGTTTTACAGCCTAGTAAACTAGCATTTCACACAGATGAATTAATCCATGTACACAAATTTTCATCTTTTCCTGAGCAACAGCTGGCCAACTGTTTTCAGAATGGTTAATACAGCTGTCTAGGACATACTAGAATACAGTAATTCCTTCTTGCCTGAAAATTAAAGGACAAAACGTGACATACAAAATGATAATAATTTACATGACTATACTTTGAGAAGATTTTTCATCAGTAAGTGCTAATCCATGTACATGCTTCCAGGACTTCTCCGAGATTATTCACTTGGGCAACGGTTCACAAATCTGTGACTTTTTTAAATTTAGGTTAAATTTTGACTATATTTTTAATGGGTTTGATCTGAACCTTCTTCAGGAGGAAAGGGTATTTGTTGTGATGCCCTTTAGAACTGAAAGTGGAAGGAAAATCTGTCAACATTAAAGTTCTGGAATGATTAAGAAGACAGGTAGGTAAATTTAGGTTAGGAAGATTTCCTATAGGAACAATTCAGATTGTATGCCAAGTTGGATTTTCTCACTTCATTGCAAAGTTTTGCCTGGCATGCTCTATCTACCAGGCTTTGTTCTGTGGGGTTTATTCACTAAATAGTGTCTGATATGGCATTGTCACTCTTGAAGAAATGGAGCAACTCTAGACTAGGTTAGATGGCAGCCTGTCTTTATTACCTATTCTGCAGAACAGCAGGACAGACTGTTTCACCAGTATAGCCCGTATGACCTGTTGAAACATATGATTTCCAGTTTCTGCCTTGGTAGGTAGACGTGCACAGCTTGTTTTGTCTCATGTATACATGTGATACACATTTACAAGATGGGCTCTCTTCCAGCTATAGAAACTTCTGTTATTCTCTCAAGTTCATTGCCAAATGAAGCAGTAAACCAAACTTTTCATAACAAATTTGGCTTGGTGTTCTGAGTCAGCTATTTCCATTCTCTTGTTCAAGTCTTTTGTTAAGGCAGGTCCTCAGATATGTATGATGTCTTCTGTGGATACTGCTTCAGTGATGTTTTTGGCCATTTCATGCTGGATGTCATGTTACTTGAGTTTTCTAGGATATGAAAACCTATGCATGTCATCCTTTTTCACAGTGAACAATTGTTTTCTTACATTTATCTTTTTCTTTACTACTGTGTTTTTTTTATATTTTTTAATTCCTCCCCCCCACTACCCTCTTCCTTAGGATCATATATGATAGTGATTTCCTCAGACCATGATCCTGGAGAAAAGACTCGACTTCAGCTTCCGACGATGAAGGAAAATGATACTCACTGCATTGATTTCAGCTACCTTCTGTACAGCAAGAATGGAGCAAACCCAGGAACTTTGAACATCCTGGTTAGGGTGAACAAAGGCCCGCTGGCTAATCCCATCTGGAACGTCACTGGCTCCACTGGCAAAGACTGGCTTCGAGCGGAGTTGGCTGTCAGCACTTTCTGGCCCAATGAGTATCAGGTAAACTTGCAATAAATTCACACTGCTTTATAATATATAGTGCAATGTCCTCTTCAGTTTGTGTTTGTTTTGGTCTATTCTGATAGAGTATTCTCCCAGTGTCTTTAAGTAAAGTGTTCCATTCAGAATAAATAATTATTTGAGGATGGATTATTTTTTGTAGTGGGTGATTGTTCAAAGTTATCAGCTATTAATAGGAAAAAAATAAGCTTGAAACAAGCCTTGTTAAAAGAAATGGTGAGATTAAAATACAAGAATATCAAAAATTATAAACTCCCAGAAATAAATTGCCTATGCAACTGTAATTTGTACTTGTCTTCCCTCCTCTTTTGTATATGCCTGTGTTATTGTGTCTAATTACATGACCATAAACTGTGTTTTTTTCTACATGACATTTGCTTCATTTGCTGTGCAGGCAGAATGGTGCTCACCTAATGAGCAGCTGTTCAGGACATGTTTTTCTCCTGTTTGCTTGCTATGGGACACAACCACCTGCAGTGGAGGCCTGTTGTTTAGAGCGAAAAATTGTCTTGTTATTGCTAGATGCTGTTATTTGATTTGTTTGATTAACCTGCCAAGGTATCTGCAGATGTTTTGCTCAGTGGGTATTTGATGTGAAGGATAAATCTCGTACATGGGCATTTTTGTCCTGGCTTGTAGGAGTGGGAAGAGTTGGATTAGATGCACTTAGGTGAGTTGTTATACCATGAGGTGTTATGTGCTTACCTGCGTGCCCTATCTAAGGATGCTTCACGTCATTAGTGCTCTTGCAAACAGTTTGGATGTCCAGACTAGTTATCAAATGAAGAAGAGTGGCTGCTTTGTTAATAGTTTTGTTGAGTAATGCTATTGTAGGAATGTTTCATAAAATGCCTTTTCTAAAGTTTGTTGCAATTGCCCACCATCAAAATAACATCCATAAATAAGCTTCAGTGCAAGCAGCCTTACTTATATGACAAAAACGATGTAATTTACTATCATTTTATGCTTTTCTTTGGTTTTTGTTTCCCTGTTTTTAATGGTTTTATTTGTAAAGAAATTTAATCTATCAGTGGCATAGAAACTGGGTAAAATTTGATTTAATGTTCTGAAGCCTGGTTCCAGAAAACTTGGCTTCTGAGGAGGTGTTTTATTAACCCTTTTATGTTGCTAGAAAGTAGCTTGGTGTGCTTAAAAAAACCCAGGAGCCCTTTATAGCAGTATAGCAGTGATCAAGTATAGCTGCATTATATGCAGTAAATCAAGTTTCTGCTGACAGATGGCCAGACTTGACAATGAGATTGGTGGTTGGGGCCTTATCTTAGCAACATGGCCATTTTTCACTTACGTTATATCCTTCACATTATCTCTCTATAGACTGTGCTTAAATTCATTCTCTCTCTTGCTTGGACATCCAGTAGAATATTGAAATCATGTGTAACCCGGTTTATTTTTGCTGTTAATGCAACCTGGTGTGATTTGTGTCCAACTTGCACAATTGGTTTTATGAACAGGAAGGGAAAGCTACATGCTGTCCATGCACAACTTCTTGTTTGCGCAAACAGGGTTGGTGTTTGGTTTTGTGGTTTTTGTCCTCTGAGGTCTCAAGGTCAACATCACTCTTGGTAGATTTTTTCTTTTTCCACCCTTAGTTTTTAGTTCTTATTCTTTGGTATGGAAATATTTTTTCATTTTTCTCATGTGAGTTCTATGCTGTACAGTTCCAACTTATGATTTTGGCACTCTCATTTACCTGTTGTTGATGAGTTTAGCCAGTAGTGAAGGAAATAAGCACTGGTTTCTATAACAAGATGGAAGTAGTTCTTTACTAACCTGGGAATTGGATCCCTGCCTGCACAAGCAAGGTCACTGCTAAAGATCACTGCTGAGCACACCAGTTTGCATGTACTTGGTTACAATCAGTTCAACTTCACTGCAATTTCAATCACTTTTAAGTGAGGGAAGAGAGTAGAGATTATCAGGGGCTGAATAGCACAGGTTGCACTATAAAAAAATCCCATGTGGTGACTTGGAAGTTGGCAGTGTGGCCATGTTAGTTATAATAATAGAGTGCTGCACCTAGCTAAGTAGCTCCTAAACAGTATTTCTGTGCTCTGCTGTGCTCTGTTGAAGCTTTATTGCCTCCTGTTTATAACTAGCAGCGTGTTTTTGCATGTCACAAACCCAGTATGAATTCAGCTTATGCATTTTTGGTTGGACTTAACACTTCCTTTTACTTACAGGAATATTGTTGGTTGGTTTTTTTTAATCCATTTATTTAACTTTCTTTAACTGTATTCTGCTGGGCAATTACTTATGTATTTATTGTTTATTACAGTAGCTTTACTGAATCAAACTGCGGTTTTATCTAGTTTCATACCCTGTATCTGATGGCAGATAACAGTGGAAGCTTGTGGAAGAATTCAGGAAGAGGAGAAACTCATCATCATATCTCCTCGAGAATACACTTCCAGCCTTGAGTCTGTTATGTGGTTCAAGAACTTTGAGCTTAAGAGCCTAAGCAGTGCCTTTCTGTATTCCTGTCAGTCCATGGGTTTTCTTTTTTTTGCAATGATTTAAATTTCTAGTGTCTACAGTATATATGATAAGAAATTCTAATGTTTATTCCATGTTAGAACTATTCCTGTGGGTTTCTTAAGCGTGGTGCTTGTAATTCTTCAGTTGTCATACTTTGCATTTGAGGAGTTTCAGCAGTCCTGTAATGATACTGTCTGTCTCCTCTCTCCTGCTAGCAATGCATCTACATTTTCTATTCTGCTTGTTTAACATGTGGATAAACTCTCAAAGAGAAGGGTTTGATTAGAGAATCCCTTGGGATTGAGGTTATGATTTGATTTTGATCTTTGGTAGTTATAGAATCTTTTTTTTTTCACTGTGTTGGAAATATGCCAGCTTTGACCTGTTTCAAGTTTGCTTCAAAGGATGAGTATTTTTGGATTTTTGTTGTTTAAACGTTGTAACTGACTGGGAGTTTTGTCTCTCTGTTTTCTTTATTGGTATTACTGTAATTCATTTATTTTAGTTGAGATGTTTATTCCTGTCTGGATGAGTTGTTTTGTCTAATGCTTCTGTTCGTTTCCTCAAGTTCTCTCCTGCTTTGCACAGTAGGAATTATCCAGCTGCTGGAGGCAGTCTCTTCTCTTCTTCTATCACAGTCATTTTCCACTTTCCTTGTCATTGGCATCCTTTTTTAGTTTGTTTTTGTTTGTTTGGGGTTTGTTGTTTATTTTTTGAGCACTGTCTCCTACAAGTCCCTGTTTGCTATTTTTTGTGTATCCTCTCCCAGCAAATTTGTTTTGTTTGAACAGGATCACATCTGTGCTTCCTCACATGTGAGGTTCACTTTGTAATGTGAACCATAGGATTTGGTTTTATATGATATATCTCTAGTTTTTATATCAGAAAATGATAAATAAACCCTTGATTTGGAACCAAAAATTTCAAATTGGTAAAAATATTAATTATTTGGTTTCCTTATGGTTCTTTAAAAATTCACTATACAGTAATGTTGCTCTGTAGTGTAACAAATGGGCTGACTAGGATACTGGCTTCATAGAAGTGATGTTGCACCTGGAAGTATAGCTAACAAAGTGAAAATACTGAACTACACTGGACAGAAGGTCATTTATCAGTTCAAAAGGACTAAGAAAGTGCAGAAAAACTCTAGAAAGCCAAATACTTTTCTTGCTGAATTGTGAATCCTGATTTTGATAATGAATTTGCTCTTTATTTTAATACTGATGATTTATAGCATTTGTAAAAGTTTAAGGTGCTCAAAGATCTTGGAAAGTTACTTTCCTTTATGATCTTGAAAGGTCTCAAAACTGTAATAGAAGTATAACAAGAGGATGGTAGACTGAAGATTCACTAATGGTGTGTACAGTTGGGCCATGTGCCACATAAGGTAGGAAACAGATTTCTTATGAAATATGAGAATTTGATGCCTTTTTGGATATCAAGTCACTATTCTGAACTTGCAGACATGGGAGACTGTAAACAAGCTGTATGTAGAAAAGTTTGGGAAGCCAGGGAGTTAGATTTGATTTAGTCATTTGATATGGCTAAGAAAGGAAAGCAACAAGTGAAAGGAAAGTACATATAGCCTGTGTGAACTGCGTAGAACTGAGTTATAAGGCAACTTAAGAAGAAACCCACTCTCCTGAACTAAATGTCCTTGTTTACATATGGCCTTTAACTTTGAAATACTGTGTAACATAAAGAAAATACAAAGAGGATCTTTAATAAGTAAAAAACAAACACATTCCAAAAGACTGGCATTTTCTAAGGATTTTATTTAAAATATATTGGAATACAGAAAATTACTTAAAATAATACCAAAAACATTGGATAAATAAAACTTGGAACTAGTGTCGTTTTGTTGACTACATAGTTAAGAATGCAATGAGAAAGTGCTACTTGAAAATTTTGAGCAACACTGATAAGCAGCCAACCAGTTTATGTTACAACTTGCTGTGTAATTCTTGCATGTTGAGTTGCAAGACAGTGAAAATTATCTGGTGGAAATCTCAGCAGGAGGGGGAGTTCAGGGACGGAGGAGAGGGGTCTGTAGGCATGTGTGAGAGGCAATGATGAAATAGGCTGTTATCTGGTCTGGAAAAAGGCTCAATTTAGGAGAATATGATAGAGTTCTGCAAAAGTGTCACTGCTATATAGGAGCATTTTTGATCTGGTGAGGAAACTAGACTGAAAAGAAACAAATGGGGATGGGTCACACAGCAGGCTTTATACTCATGAAGGTGTTTGGCAGAAGTAGCTGTTGTGCGTACCAGTGGATGCCCAGTGCCTCCCACCCCCTAAGGTGATTTATTTTATTTGATTTGTTTCTGGGTTCCTGGGCAGACTAAATGTAAAGGTTTTTTTAATTTGTGCTAATGTAAACTGGCCTGGTCATATTTCGTGTAAGTTTTTGTCTGACTGTAGAAATTACTTGTCTGCCACTACTAGCCTTACATCCATTTCTTTTGGCTCTTTTGCCCTTATAATTTCCTTTAAATGTCACTTGAGGTAACAGAATACTTTAGATTTTAAAATTGAAATTTACAAATTTAGTCTTTTAAATTCTTCCAAGTTCTAAGGATTCTCAGAAATAAAGTATGAATTAGAACTTTTTTGATAAGTGGCTGGAATTTAATTCTAGAAGAGATATAAAAATTGTTTAGTGAAATGTGTTAGTTAAAGATGGGTTATCTGTATAATTAAAGAAATCTAAGCTAATAGTTATTAAACTGAGAAACAGCTTTTTTTTTCTTAAACTTGGAACAGCTTGTGTTTGGTAGGTAAGATTAGTCACTGAAATGTTCCTTGGATAGGTGCATCATTCTTTAGCACTCCTTTTATGGAATAACTCCCTTGAGACTACTTTGTGGCTTTTAAGAATTTAAGGTGACTGTCCATAAAGTGTTTTGTTTCTAGTTCATTAAGGCACAATGAAATGGCTTATACATTTGTCTGTTTTGTCTTCCTTCTTTCCTCCATAGTTTTCACCAGTTAAAAGCACTTTTAGCTGTCTCATGGCTTACCACTATCTCTAATGGTTGAAAATGAATGATATTGCTTTCTTGTCAGAAACATTTTCTAAACCCCTAAGTGTTCTCCTGACTTACTTGCTAGGCAGCACTTAACTGGAAGACTTTTTCTTTGTACAATTAATTGAAGAGTTTCTCAGAGAAATGCTTTTTTTTATAATGAACTTTCTTATTGCTTTTCCAAAACTTGCTAGTACAAACAAAACACTGTCTTTTTTAACTGATAGGATAAACACGAACATGTGCAAGCATATCTGTCACATTTCTGTCTCATTTCTTTCAAGATATGTATCTATTTGGTGAGGACATAGAAAGCCTAGGTTCCGATAAGGTGATTACCATTTTAATAATTTAATTCTATGTATCATGAAGCACTCACTGCTCTCAAAGGACTTGTACAAATACTCTCATTCCAGTCTTCAAACTGGAAAATCATAGTGCAGGGAGTGAAAGTGGGTGTTGCCCAAACAAGCCCAATTACAGCTGAGGTGCCAGCTTCCAGGTTTTCAGTAATACTGTAAGTATTGTAGGTTTCCTGGAAGCTCCTTATTTTTTCTTGGAGGTGGCAATGCAGGTTTTGCCTGTTAGTTCAGATCTGTGGCATTGTTTCAGTAGTGTATGTTCTTTTGGCTAGCCACAATGTGGTTTTTTTCCATCTAGAGTTAGTTAGTATGAGCACAGGAACTTCCTGAGGGATAAAAGAATGATGGTAGCAGGAAAGCAAGTATATGTTTCTGGTATATGTTATTGGTCTCTCCTCCAACTGTTGTGTTGTTTCTTCCTCCCCCAGCTCTCCTTTTCTTTTTTTTTTTCCTTAAGAAATTTAAAATAATCTTACAGAGATGCATATAATAGCTTTCCTAATTTAGTGAGTTTGATTTTTGTTAGACTATTTTGGTGGGACCTTATTTCTTTTGAAATCTGCTACATGGAAAAAGGGCCGTTATGATAAATTGGTATCGAAGAAGTTTTACAATTAAAAATAGCAGAGACCACTGTTAGTCAGGTAAAATCTGTCACCCTTGTCCAAGTCAGTGACCTAAGCTGTACTTCGTGGTTGCAAGCAGAGATGGCTCTGACTCCACAAAACACTGGGAACTCCATTCCAGCAGTGATATAGATGAAATGACTTTGAATGCCTTGGTTTTTACAGGCTAAGGAACTGTGCAGTTGGAGCAATCGCTTCTGTTGCTCTATTCTTAGTCCTGTGCTGAAGAAAAACTGAATTTGCAGAATTTTGAAGGTAAAGCGTTTGTATACTGAAAAAGGAAATGTTAGCAGTTTACTCCTTCCCTTTTCCTTTGTTTAAAATTTTCAACACTCTGTTTTCCACTGCTTTGATTTCTATTATGTTATGGTTTGCGAGTAGCTGTTTTTTGGTTCTACTGTGTTCTGGGTTTCCTATGCTACATGTATGACCTGAACTTAGAAGGTGTGTAGAAATGTTATACTTCAAGTAAATTATTGTAAGGAATTGTATGGCTATACATACAAGATGTTCAATTCTCTTGCCATCAAATAATGTACTGCCAATGAGGCTGATGAGGATTGACTTTTTTTCACTATTCCCTGTAAAATAGTGATTATCTTCAGGATGAAGTGATAAAAATTTAGTACATGCTTGGCATTTCCAAAGGCAGTGAAAGATTTGGAGGTTAATATGCCATATGAGTCCCTTTTATGAATTACTTTTAATGACCTAAAAGTTTTGAGTGGTACACTGACTGGCTGTAAACTCATGAAGTCTTACTTTGAGATAAATATGTAATGTTTTTAGCCAGTGCTAAATTTCTGATGAAATATATTTGACTTTAACCTCAGCGCTCTTCCAGGAAACATTCCACACATCTACAAGGTGGTATGCAAATTTTGTATTAACCTTGATTACCAAGATTATGAAAAGCATAGCATTCTCCTCCCCATTATGCAGCAGGCACTGTCAGGCAATGAAGTGGAAAATACACTATTGCTAATCAGCCATCTCGAAATGCCTGATTCGATTTTTTCAGAAATACAAGATTGACTTAAATAATGGTGGGTAAATAAAGAAGTTCTGGATATGGTTCCTTTTGTCAAGATTTTTCTTTTTTAGGATTTTAGTCTGTAGTTGGAAAGCATAATTACTTGTTACATAAAAAGCTCAGATTTTGTCATATTTTTATCAGCTTCTGCAAGATCCTATTGCTTTCTAAGAAAATTGCGAATATCACACTATCAAGGAGCTGGCAATGATATACTCTTCCAGTCGGCTCTTTTATTCACATGAAAAGTGAAATGAATGAAAGAGGATTATGGCAGAAATCAGTCATTTATGCTTGAAGTAGATGGTTAAAGAAAAGCAGAAATTGATAGTACTTTCATTTCATTATACAAGTTCTGAATGGATTGTGTAATGAATTGTGCTCTGCTAGGGGTTTACTCCTAAATGAAAGTAAATAAAATTAAAAATATAATAGTGCAGTATTCAATCATTATCAAAAAGTTCACTAAAATCTCTGCACTTCAAAAGTTGGAAACCAGTCAGTCTCCAAATTCACAGGCCTTGAAGAGTCAGGGTTTTCAGTTTTAAAGAACTGATGAACTCATCAGTTCATCACTGATAAGATGTATTGTTAGGTAATTTTTGCTGTGAAGCATTGTATGCCACTAGATCCCTGGATATTTTCCCTGACCACCCCTAACCCCCAGTGCCCGGCTGGTGTCATGGTTTACTCCTAGGTGGTGACTAAGCTTCACACAGTCCCTTGCTCACTCCCCTCCAGCTCCCCAGTGGGATAGAGGACAGAATTGGAAGGGTAATAGTGAAACCACTCATGCTTTGAGATAAAGACATTATAATAGGAAAGAAAAGCTGCGACTGCAAGCAAAGAAAAACAAGAAATTAATTCACTGTTTCCCACGGGTAGGCAGGTGTTCAGCCATCTCCAGGAAAGCAGGGCTCTATCATGCATAATAGTGACTTGGAAAGACATGCTATCATTGTGAATGTCCCCCCTTCCTCCTTCTTCTCCCAGCTTTATATGCTGAGTATGATGCCATATGATAGGGAGTACCCCTGTGATCAGTTGAGGGAGGGAGCGTTTGATATCCTGGCTGTGGCTCCTCCTGGCTTGTGTGCTCCTAGCTTACTCACTGGAGGGGTGGGGTGAGAAGCAGAAAAGGCTTTGGCTTTGTGTGTGCACTACACTCCATCCCCAGCCTAAATCAGCACAGCTGGGAAAAAAAATAATACTGAGAATTATGCAGCCACTTAACTTTCTTTTTGTCCTTTTCTGACTTTTATTTTTAGGCCAAGATGAAATGCTCTGGAAGAATTTTTTGAGTATGTGCACACTGTTCTATAATGTATTGGTTGTTTTGATGTTTTTTTTTTAATATTTTCTCTTTTTCTAATGCTAAGTGGTGAACAAGCCTGAGGCTTGGAGTAAAGTCAAAGGTATTCTTCATCCAGAGTATGTGATAGGAATCCCATGTTGACTGGTGATATGACCTCCTTGGGAAGAAATAAGTACCTCATACCTTTATAATTCTCTCTATCCTGTATGTGCTTCTTTTCTGAAGTTTAGGCTTTGTTTGAGGTGACATTGAAAAAAACAATTGAAATTGTTGCTCTGAAGGAGAAAATAATCAAAATTCATAGATGGGAGGAAAGTGTATCAATTAATTTGTGCCAGAATCACATTATGATCAAATATGCAAGGTCTAAGTATTTAAACAAATAAACAAACTAGTATTGTTGAATTTTCTGCTTTGCCCAAAAGATATTACAAAGCATTTTAAATTCATCCCCACTGTCCTTGCCACCTCTTGCCAGAGTGAAGTGAACTATACTCCTACTCTGGAAGTTCTGAAACGCCATCTGAAGCAGAACAGTTTTCTGGCCCTAAGATAATGATGGGAAGTTTGCAAACTGATAAGTGCCCTGTGGGATGTAGAGGGATGGCGCAGAACCTCTTTTTTACTGGTGTACATTTATTTGTTTGGGGTTTTTTGGTAGTGGTTTGTTTTGTTGTTTTTTGGTGTGTGGGGTTTTTTTTTTTGTTTGTTTTTTGAGGCCTCAGTGTCTTCTGGAGACTTTTGTATGTCATCCATGAGACCTTTTCATGTACAATTCTTTTGCTGAAATTGGTTCTGTTGATGGCAGTGTTTTTGGTTTTAGGGTTTACTGTTGCTCTCTGAGGTTTCGTTTATGCACATGCCAGGATTACTGCATCTCTGCCCTCATCTCAAAGGAGCAATAGCAGGTGGAAGCTCAACACATAGCTATTCCTCAGTGTTGAGCTGGGACAGTGCATTAGTGCTTGACAAGTGCAAGACAGAATAAGGATGTTTTCCATGCTGATTGAACGTGCAGATTGTGTGGGCATCCATGCTAATGTAGAGCAAAGGAGTTAATGGGGTTACTGCAGTGTCACTTTACTGACCTGCTGCAGTGTGAGTATCATATTTACTGGGGGTGATTATGTGTGAGTTACCTTTATAGATTTCATAATGTAGAATTTTAGTTGAATCAGCTTTTTGCCTTGAATTACATTTTTGCCACAATTGTCAATTTTGTTGTTCTTTGCTATGTTTACCAAGCAATGACTTTTTCTCACAGTTTGTGCTTTATTCAGCAGGTGTTTTCTGTTGGAAGGAAATAATTGTCACCTGGAAGCAGTAGTAGCAGGTTTGCTGCTAGTTATGGAATGAAGTTACTTACAACCAAGAAAAGCATATTCTTTCAATGTGAATGACTATGTTAAGCCTTTAAAAAAGTTAAATAATACTAGTCCTGTAACTCCAGTCTTCCCAGAGCATTGTTGAGTTACTGGAAGAGGAATCAAATAATAGAGATTTTGTGGTTGCACTCAACTGGTAGTGGTCTTGAGCTGTAAGACAGAACAAGAGAAGTTTTATAACTCAGTGGAGATGCGGATTTCTGGGGCCGTCATCCTGTCACTGGGTTTTGGAGAAGGGAGAAGAAACAGTGGTTGTGCCAGATTCAGCAGTGGACACCTGAAGGATCTGCTTGCCTAGAGCATTTCTAGTGCGCTCTGCCAGCAATAGAAAAGGAGGAGAAAGGAACAAGTGACTATACAGTGTCTTCCAGCTGTCAAACTTCAGAAGTAAAACACATTTTATCTAGTGTATCTAGCTGCCCTTTGGATATGCATTATGCTCATGTCATTTAATTTTGGTAGGTTTGAGCATTAGTTGATTTGATTGGACCTGATTAACTTCAGGTATTGCATTTGGCTGGTGAACTTCAGAAATGGATTTATGTGGTGGTGTGCAATTAGCATGTATTTCTCACTGTATATTATTGTTCTGTTATATGGTATGTTCTGTTATATGTCCCCTACCCCTCACCCCAGATGGTTTGTCCCTTCCCTTGTTCTCCCTTCCCATTGGCTGGAGCCCCTATAAGAACCAGGGGCCGGAAGTGGGAAGGGCTCTTCCCTGGTTATCCCACATAAGCTTGGACCCTCCAGGTGGCCTGTTGCCTCTGGAGAGAATAAACTTGTATTATATGTAACCAGGAAGAGCCGTCAGCACTTTCTTCGTCCTCCGTTTCCCTCAGCCCTCCCCTGGGGAGTGTAGGGGATACACTTACCCCGGGAAGCCCTGACAGGGGATGGCTACAGATTTAATCTGAAAATGAAATAAAAAACAGCAAATGAGCCCAACCCCCAAACACCTAAAAAATCTGAAGTCCACTGTCTTTATGTACTTCAAGGCAGTAATGGAGACAGATAATCTTTATTTTGTCTGATTTTTCTTTCTTTCTTTTTGAGAAGTTAAAGGCACACACGCTCACATTCACACCCTCTCACATGTGAGTGAACCCCTTTTTCTCACACCCTTTTTTTCTACCATGCTTAGCAGATTACTGTAAACATTCTAGCCTTCAGTAAGTGAATTAAGAAAGAGTAGCAACCTGTGTTAAGTCTGTTTTTTTCCTCATTTCTTTCTTTTGCATTGTGCTAACTTTTGTATTAAGTATAACACCCTTGTATGTCTGCCCTGGCAACTGGTTTGCTCATTCAGAGATTTAGCGGTTAAAAAAAGTCAACTTGAATTGTCTTGTTTAACTTTTATGAATGGAACTCTGGTATTTCTCTAATTGTGGTTCATTACACTGCAGCCACCATGTTTTGTGTCTGGAGAGTAAGCCAAGGAGCAGGGAAGCAAGGAGCAAGGGCAGGGAAGACATCAGCACTACAGTCCTTGCTTCTCTCTCCTGCCGTAATCCACAGCTGCAGGCAAGTGAGCTGCAATGCTGGGTCTCCCCTTGCCACTGTCCATTTTCCAGCTTTTCCAGCTGCTGTCCTTGGAAGGGATGTAGAGGAAGTTGATATTGGTCTTCCCTCCGCACTGCTGCAGGTCCCTACCCTGCTGTGAAATTGCATGCTTCCAGGGTGGTACTTGGTCTTCTCCTTTGACAGAGTGAATGTGTGCTGAACTTTACACTACCCTTGTACTTGTAAAGAACACACAAACACAAAACCCCCATGTTTTTAAAAAAACCCAATAAAACAATAATTAATAATGATGAATAATAATACCACCCCAAAAAACCTCTCATCAAACACTTCATTTTTCCATAATGGTAAGCCAAGGGGGTGGCAAGTTCCTGTTGCTGTATTTCTAGTGAGTTTTCTTATGTAAATCTTAAATGCAAGCTAACAATCTCTTGTTTGGTTTTCTACTGATGCCTAAAAACAAAGAAAAATTAATAGAGGCAAAAGAAAAGGTGCAGTTCTTTAATTGAAGCTTCCAGATTCAAAGACGTGCATTGGCAACCCTTATGACACCACATTTATAATATTCATCAATGCTTCCACCTCCTGACATATCCAACCAGAGTTTGTCTCACCACTGTGCCCCCTTTGGGATCTGACCACCCTGGGCCTTCTATTTCATCTTGCTACCCTTGCTATCGCTGAAGGAATGTTAAACATAGCTTCACAATTCATGGGAAAGGCCTAACAGGAAAGGTTATGAGTGGAAGTATACAGTCAAACTAAAATCCCAGAAATATAAGGAAAAAATCCCAATGCATCATTCTCCCTGGGGCATCACTACTACTCTTGATGGGAGAGATATGGGTCCATCATAATGAACCAAATTTACTTCCTATATGAACTGAATTATTAAACTATTTGTAATGTACTGAAAACTGGGATAAATTGTCAAAATACTTTTTTTTTATTATGGATTAAAATATTAAGCAGCTTGCAATGCATTTGCAGGTTACATAAGAATTTTTTTCTTTCATAAATCTTGCCAGGGGATCAGTTATTTGTTGTGCAACTTAACACAGAGATCAGAACAAAGCTGGAATTTGCTTGATTGGTACATTTATCTTTTAATTAAAAATGGTGAACACGAAATCTGACAGTGGATGTACATGTAGTGGGATTTGTGTGTATATAAGCATGTGCATGTGTCCAGGTTTTAGGTTTTTAACTTTTGTTTTTATAAGGATAAAAATGAACCTGAAAATAAAGCATTGTCTTTGTCTCTGGACTTAATCATGAGATCTTAGCGTCATATATTTGAACAATGGAGAGAGTAAGGGTTAACAACAACTGTCTCATTTTCCATAAAGAGCTGAAACGTCAGATGTACTTATCTTGGTAGCATTGAATTAAATATGAATTACACTGCTCAAGTGTTGATTTATTACTATTTGTCCAAAGTATTACTTGTAGTATAACCAATATTTTTCAAAACACTATGTGAGTAGTTTCAATTTTGCATTTGTCTTGTTTCAGGAATCTAGTGAAATGGAGCATGGCATGCATTTTAATATATTATTTGTTTACATATGTTAGATAAATGTGGCATAGCACATTTAAACAGAAAAATGTGTTAAGTGGGTATTTTGTCACAACAAAACAGTTAATCTAGATGCATAAGCTTTCTTTGGCTGTAGCTTTACAGAATCATCAGTTGGGTTCAAAATATTTGACTGAAGAACTGCCCCCCACAATTTATAAAGGTGTTTTTTTTTTTCTTTTTCAAAATTGTAACTAAACCTTTAGTTTTCCAGACGTCTACGTCCCCACCCCCATTTGTTAAGGATATTGTGTATGGTAACATAGTACTGAAAAATGCGGATGCTTCAGAACCTTGTTGGCTGTGGTCAGATCTGTCATAGCAAAGTCTGCTGAATACAGGTGTCTTCATGCCTCCACTTGTAAAGTTAGAGAGCGTTTTATTTTGAACATGCGTACATCTTGCTCATTCTCAAAAAGGAGTGACAGGATCAGTAGCAAAGGCCATAAGCTTAGTTTCTTGTGCAGATATTTTTAATAACCACATAGAGGATTATAATTTTACTCAAAAGTAAAATCATAACAAAGGTAAATAATTTGCTTCTCCAGCTTAGTTAGATTGTTAATTAATTGGGAAAAATAGCTTGTCAGTTTTTAAATCCAAAGTAATTTTGCTACAACAAGTCTGATGTAATGTTAAAACCGGTTCTGCAAGTGCTGTCTATGGCTGAGATTCAAGAGCATTTCCCCTGCTACAAAACATCTTCAACTCAAACTCTACACAAACCACCTTTTTAAATAATGTATTCCAATTCCTTGTACTTGTTCAACAATCTTTTTTGATAAGTCTGAGGGAAAAATACTTTGATTTGGACGACGATGGGAGCAAAGCATAGCACATGAAAAATAAGTTAATTGTATCATTTTCCAAATGCAGCCTCCTCCACTCCATGCAGTTTAGCTTCCTTCCTGAGCAGGCTCATGCTCTATCAGTGTTATGGTTTTATTTTTTGGGAAAACTTTTTCTCCTTTGTTTACAAGTGACTGTGGGGAAGGGGGAGGAGGGTCCTTCCTCCCCCCCCCGCCCCATGCATCTTGCCACAGCCTGACCCCTCTGACGTGGCAGGGAGGGGGATACCCCATTACTGCTGATTGCACAGGGCTGAGCCCCAGCTCCCCAGCACTCCATTTCTAGCTCACCACCCACCCCGTGCCAGCATGGTGTTCTTGCGGGGGCACGTTATCCTGTGGCAGCCCCGCTCCCCGTGGGCAGTGCGGTTGTCATCCCTGTGTGGTGCTGTGTTTCCTGGGATGGGGGGGGGAACATCCCTGATGTGGTGCGGGCGGCACCGCACCAGCCCTGCTGCCCGCATGCAGGGGACACTGCTGCACGTTCCTTGCCACTGCAGCCTGGTGGGGTTTGCGGCGCGGGGCAGGCTGGTCTGTTCTGCCCGCCACGGCATGTGGCATGGTGCTGGCACATGGTGGCTTGCTCACCGTCCCCTTGCAGTGCTTGGGAGTGCTGTGGTGCGGGTCCCACGGCTGCAGTCCCCTGGGCCACTGCCACTGTGTTGGTGGGGCGGTGCAGGGTGTCCAGGTTGAGGGAGGGCAGTCGCCGTGTTTGGACCACAGCACATGGCAAAATACAAAGAAACTTCCCGTGGTTTGGGACCAGAAGTAGGCAGGGACAAGACAGACCAATGGGATGCAAGGCTATGCCCTCCTGGGATGGGAAAAGTGTGGGGAAAAAGGGCCTACATGCATGCAGAGCCAGGACAAAAAGATATAGAAATGGCAAAGTCCAGATGCCATGCCTTCTTTTGGCCATGCAAAGCTCCTGAGAAGGTTGCTGCTGCAACTCGGACCCCCTTCTCTGCATCACACATNTCCCTGCATCACAGGCTTCTGGTTGGCCAAAGAAACTCACCCCTTCCCTTTGTTTTCCCCTGCCTACCTCACTACCCCCCTCCACCTTCTTTCCTTTTCCCTTCGTGACACTCGTTTTGGGTACTGCATTGGCTCACAAATCCCTGGGGTGGTGAGGCTTGAAGAAGGACTGTTTTCTGTTGTGTGCTGGCTATTGATGTTTTTCTTAGGTTTGATACTTAGTTTAATTTTCTGGTTTAATATGGTTTGATAAGGGTGTTCTTAATATATAACATATATATTTTTATTTTCTGTTTTAATATAAGTTTTCTCTATCTTTATACTCAGGTGAGTCTCGAAAATTTAATATTGAATTCATTTTAATTCACTATCCCTTTTAAACAGTGACAGTCAGTAAAAAAATTTAATAAATTACAAAATAAAAAATTGCAAGCTCCCTAAAACAAAGCATAACTACATGCTGCAAAAAATAAGTCTTTGCATTCTGGGCTGTTGAGTTATCTCCCGTTGCTGAAGAGTGTGATGCTTCCACACTGGGTGTGGGAAAGTGGTCAGGGTTACATAGCCAAGAGCAGGGGGGCGATGTAAGGGAGTGGTTTGGGGAGAAGGAGTCTTCAACGCGTTTTAGCCCATGGGTCTGTGCGATGTTGCTTTTGATGCCGTGACCTGCGCTTGCTTGACCAGGGCAGTGTCAAAACTACCTAGGACTTCTAACTTGATGCTGCACTCAGCAAGCCAACCCTATTGATTTTTAGGAAGACAAAAGGCTGTATTTCCATTTAAGATCTGGGAGTTTGTTTTCTCAGGGGTGGTTGGGAGAAAAGCTGGTGCCAGCACTGTTTGGAGACTTGACTTTATTTTAGATGGACTTGTAGCCATCATATTTGGGAAGGGAACTTTCTGAACCCATAACAAATACAAAATGTAGTGGGGCTTTTTTTCTCAGAAATCTGAAGGTGGTCATGAAGCAATAAATTTCAGGTAAGGCTTCAGGCCACAAGCTGCTGGAACAGTTGGCACCAGAAGGCAAAGGGAGGGGATGGACGATGGAAAGTTGCCACTTCAACTGTAACTTTCTAGAGCGGGGACATCAGTACTAGGCAATAAACCTTTCTGGAGGCATAATTTAATGGCAGTTAAGTCACCTCTGGAACACTGATGGTGACAAGAAGTAAATTCAGTAGTATTTCTAGATAGAGTTTATCTTTGACAAAAATGGTTAATGATTACATATTTACTTTCATAAAATATATGTCAAAGTGAGAGTAGGGTGTGCTTCCTTAAGTGTGATCAATGGGTTTGGTGTGTTTATTTGCCAAACAAACCAAATCAAAAAAGTTACTAATTTTTTTTTAAATTGGAACAAAAAATAACATGCAGTTTTTGTAAAAACGTAAAAACATGGATTTCAAGCCATATAAACTGGGAACTGTAATAATTTCAGTATTGTTTGGTAGAGTCAATTTGTTTCAGAGCAGGAATAGGGCTAGATACTTCATGCCTCCAAAGATCATCCAGGGGAGGTGTGCAGCTGCAAATGGAGCTCATTTATGTAGAACGTCTAAGCTGAAATTATTTTTTTACCTAGCACTTCTCTGAAAGTTTAGATCAAGCTAAAGCTGAACATCTGCAAAAAGATCAAGGAAAATTTATCGAGTGCAGAAACTGGCCTTCTGAATTTCTGTAGAAATTTCTGTAGAATTTCTGAAATTCTGTAGAAGGCTCCCAGGGGGATGACAGAGGTGAGACAGAATGTTGGTTGGATGAGGCGAGGGTGGAAGAATTGGTGAATGTTGTAATTGTGAGGTGATAAGGGCTGTTTGCGTATGTCTTTGGATCTGGAAGCTTCAATAAAGAACCTGTACTTTTCTTGTACTTCTTTTAACGTTGTTTGGAAGTTTTTCCTTCCTCTCTTTTTAGGCATCAGTTTGACACCCCAGATGGGACAAGGGGACCTGTGATTTCATTGCTCTTCCTACATAGTTAGCCACCTCTTCAGGGTTGTCTCAATGTCCAAGTTGGCGTACTTCACTATGGCTTCTCATAGCCTATTATAAAAATCTGTCAGGGATTTGTCCCTGTCTTGCCTTATATTACATATTTTTGACCAATTCATTGCTTTAGGAATAACATTCAGGAAACCATTTAGGCATCAGTTTCATTTGACTGTTTCACTTTTATTAGTTCAATTACTATAATTTTAAATGTAGTAATTTCTCATGGTGTAAAAAGAAGCCTTATAGCAGATCTTAATTGCTGTTCTAAATTCTTTAGTTTCATGTAAATATTGTGATTCAAGTTGATAAGTCATTTTTACCCATGTTATTTAGTGTTGAAGTTTTTGCAGGTGTTTCCTCCTTTAGTTTCATAGTGATAATATTTAATATATAATTAGACTTTAACATTTAGAGCTGTAGAAGCTGTTGTATATCTTCTCTAATGAAGTTACAAAGTTAAGTTGGCCATGTAGAGAACAGGAATAAAATTTGATTTTAAAACTGATACATATTACCTGCAGAAATATGGTAAGTATTTAGAAAAGAAAGTTTTCTGAAATTTTCCGTTTCCAGTATTTTAAAATAAATCATGGAAAAAAGATCCTAAATAAGTCTGCATTTTAGATGCTAATCAGGTGTAGAATTTTTCAGGAAGGGATTGATAGTCTTCCGAAATTCTCCAGGGAGAATTTTCACAACCCTGGTTAAAATTAAGCCTGGTTGTGTGTTGCTGTGTTATGTTGCTGTGTTATCTCTTTTCCATCATGCTTGGTGGTAGATTCGTAGGCAGGATGAGATACCTCTCTGCCAAATTACATAAGATTCAAACCTTTTTCCGACCTTGTCTTCCATCATCATTTCTTTACCTAACTTGCAAATTTATCAGTCGTATTACAGCATTCAGTTTTTTAGTATTATAAATGAATCTTTGATATTTTTCTCAAAGGAGTAGTTTGCTCCTTCATGCTTGTTTCCTTTACTGTAAATGAGTTGTTGATATTGTGCTGGTTGTAAGCTACCCTTTCTAAGGATGATTGACATTGAGCCAGCATGCTAAGGCATGGTGCAGGCCAAGGAAAACATTGGTCCTGAAAACAAGTAACAACTCAGTTTGAACATCAATTATTCTGTCTCTTCTGGTTAGCTGCAGCATCCCAGGACATGTGTTTCCAGAAGTGAAATAAAAACGGTTTTTAAGAACTGTTCCTTGATGACTGGTACAGATATTTCGTGCACCATTAATCTTTGTCATGTTTTCCAGGCGTGTATCCATCACTGAAATCAGCCTGTTAAGAGTCTTTGGTAGCATGATTCAGTATCTACATGCATCACTGCAGCAACTCTAGGTTGCCAGTGTTACACAGAGAAGATGAAGTCTGTTAAGTGAGCAGTGTACTATAAAGATGATTTGCATGGGGTGTGTTAAAAAGTGGTTATGGGCTCATTCCCAGTGAAATCAAAGCTGATAACTCAGATGTATGTAAGCCCAATCAGAAATAAAACAGAGCCAGAATGCAGTACAGTGTGACTGCTGACAGACAACTAACGCTAATGACATGTGGTAGAACTACAAGTTCAAGAAATCCCCAAGGTCCACTGTACTAACCAGGTTCAGCCTCTTGCATTCACATTTGTAAAACAGTCAGCTGTTCCAGTTTGTCTGGCATCACAGTGGAGATGGAGACACAGTCCCCGCTACATCCATCTTAGTCATTCAAAAGATATAAATACAGATGTAGTGAGAGCAAGGTGCAGCTGGAGAATACAGAGATTATTCATAATACTAAGACAGCCCGCATGCAGATTTGTTATACACATGGTGTTAATTTAGCATGTATATTCATACAGTAAATATTGAGAATCAATGAGATATTGCTTGAAAATAACACAGTAAGTATATTTTATGTGTTCAGCTTCTCTATGGAACTGGAACTGTGGAACAAAACTAATACTGCCCTATGTAATGTCAATTAGCAGTGCTGCAGCTTAGCTTTTTTAGTGTCTTCAGCGATTATTTCTAATACAAGGATTAAAAAAAGTGTTCAATGGTACTTGTTTGTATTAATTTACTACTATAATTTCCTCATTACAAATGTTCCTTATGAACATTTGAGACAAATTTTATTCACACTTAGCAGGTATATGCTTTAAGCCACCATGTAGCCTGGTATTCCTGTGTGCCTTTTGAATATGTGTATATTAAAAATAGGCCCCTTGTCCAGGTAGGGCATTTCTGGTAGGCTGCTTTCAGAAGAAGCTTACTTTGTGAGTCAGGGCCATATTGATTTGCTTCTACTTGGGACACGTCTACCCTATCAGTGCCCTGTGCCTTGTTGTTGTTCTTGCTGAATGGCAATTTCAGGGGAAAAATGAACATTTCTCACAAAGCTGCAATTGCCTTCTTTCATCTAAAATCACTTTCATTAGAAATAAAAGATGATTACTCCAGTGTGTAGTTACTATCATATCATCTTAGTTCAGATTATTTTCACTTATTCAAGAGGCCAAGGCAGGAAGGATCTGAGATGACAGTGGTGCTAAACTGAGCTCATCAAAGCTGCAAAGGTTTTACAGTTTGTCTGTCAAAGAGGCAGCTGAACTGCAGTGAAAAAACAATTAATTTTCTCAGGATAAAAAAACCTTTTCATAGATATGTGATTTAATCTAACTTCCTAAAGTAATATGAAACATAACAGTAAAGAGCTTCTGCATCTATCTGTGTAGCTACACTTGCTTGACATGTAATTTCTTCTTCTCCCTCTGATTACTGAAGGACAAGACCATGGTGGCAGATTCTGCATTGTGCAGATAATGGTGTGCACATAAATAGACACTATTGTGGTGAATCATGGAGATTGCTTTATATTTAGGTGATCATAAGAACCTGCTATTGAATAGTTCTTTATTTGGGTACTCTCATTTCGAAATATTATATATCTGTTCACTCTTAGCTACTGGTGCTGTAAGAATGCCCTTACCTTGGACTTGTTTGTGAACAGTTGTACTCAGTAACTGCATGTAGACAAGCCTGTAATCTTTCCCGAGGAGTAAAAATACGTATTTATCCAAGTAGCTGAAACTGTTAACAGATGGCAAATGGAAGTGAAGAGATATTGTGCGTGCTGCTGCTTCTTTCTGTGTTCTTCTCCCTCTTCTATTTGGGGAAACCAGAGTTATCATGTGTTCTTGAAAAGTGGATGTAACTACTCTGCCAATGAACTTTCAAACACTCTGCTTCTAACAATGTTTTAATGTTCTCATGCCTTTGCAGAGTTCAGAAAACATTAAATAACAGTTCCAAGAAAAACATCATAGCAGCTCCTTGTCATCTATTTAGAGCAGAACATAGACATTTGCAAGACGAAATGTCAATCAGGATTTTAAGTGATTTTTTTTTGTCCATTTTAATAGAGAGGTACTTAGTTCTGCTGATTTTATAAAGATCTTGAAATACTTAACATACTGTTCAGAACAGTGATTTTTAAAACTATTTAGAGTTACTGAATCTTGAACCCCTAATTAATTTTTGTAAGAAGATGAGGGAAAACCTTCCTTCCTTGAAGTGTATTGAGGAACACAACTTCTCCTTAGTGACGCTGCTCAAAGGATCATTTTTTCTGTACCTTGCAGCAATTGAACAAAATCCTCTACAATTTTGGAACCTTGCTTGTTTTTTTTTTTTTTTTCTTTTTCTTTTCTCCTTGTAGCATGTACCCCAGAAAAGAAATACCTTTTTGTTTTGTTTTGTTTTTGAATTATATCTATGGCCATTGGTCATTTTCAAGAACCAGTTTTTCTTTTTAAGTAAGAAACATTTGGAAGGGACTCAGGATGACAGTAATTTGAAAGGACAAATAGTTCTAACGTTTATTGCCATCTTGTTAAGTTACTGTGAGCTGCAGTTACTCTTAGGCAAATTGCATGGGCTGACTGTCAGAGGTGAAGTTTGGGAACCCTGTGGCTGCTATGTAGTTTTTGTTTTTCTACTTCACAGTGGGTGGAGCAGGATTTGTTTGCTTTCTCTGAAGTGTTTCAGTTTTATAATACCTTGTTTTTCTCTTCCTATGCTTTTTTTCCCCCCCCCCCCCCTCAAAGTTAACGTTAACAGTTAACAGTAGGTTTAGTATACAATACTGAATAAAAATTGTAGGAAACATTCAGTGTATTTCTCTGCTCAGCTTCTTGCCTAAATTACAGCACATTCAGAGAAGTGACTATGTTTTCCATTGGAAGACTTCATTCATCCCTTGTCTTCATCTAAAGAATGGGAAACCTGGTGAGCAAGTTTTACAAGCAAGCAGTACAGACAGATTAAAACTGTCAGAAGATCGACATTTGAAAATTCAAGGAACTGCAGTTTGAACTGGTAGCTTCACTTGGTGAAGGTGTAGGAACATCCTTGGGGTGTGGCTGTTGAACGAGGTAGTCAAATCTGCTTTCCAGTTTCTCAGGAGTTTATGAATCTATTTCCTTCCCTACCATCCCCAGTGTGGGTCGGCCAAAGTCTTCTGCACAGCCTCCCAGTGTTTAGTAGGGGAAACACTAACTGCTCCCAGGAAAGTATGAAGCTGTTTCATCTGTGCTTGTTAAAATGTTGCCAAAGCTATAAAACTTTCAGGAAATTTTTTTTTTTGGTCTTTGAAGTTTGTGTTATGATTTTTTAGCCCATTTAAAACATTTACTTATGTTTACATATCTGTGAATCCTCAATGTTTCTTAACATGATCAAAGCTGAAAATTACAAATTGTTGCAATACAGGCACTTGTTAAAACCAAATACGTGAAGGATCTGAAAATAATCCTATGAATACCATCTCTATTTTTAGTGCTTTTTTACCAGTGCTGTTTGAACAATCAGGGATCTGTTCTTGAGGCTTTGAGATAAAAAGAAATGCAATTTCATAGGTTTATATATTAAAAACTGAGCATTGTGTGTTAACTTTGGAAAAAAAAGTCACCTGTTATGTGTGCTGTGTCACAGATATCCCTTTAATGATTCAATGTCAGTCACTCTTTATCTTAGAATGCTCCCTTTTAAAACTTTGCTCATAGTTTAAATGGGCTTTATAATGCAATTTGACTGGTTAATCTAAAAAAATGACATTTCAATCTGATTGGTCCAAATGATACCAAATTGTGTTTATTAGTCTGAAAAAATAATTTTTGCTATCTGTTTCTAAACATAGTCTTAATTTTCCACTTTGACACTCAAATTATCATTACCCTCTAGTAACTACCCTATTAGTAACCATGACTATCTAAAGATGGTTATTAAAAAAATTATGTAGTTATTTAAATTATTTTTAAAAGCCTGAAAACCCTTGAAAACATTTGGAAGTAGCACTTACAATGTAGTAAAGATGGGAAAGCTGATATGGAATAAGCTATAATTAACATCTTCTGTTTTCAAAAGACAGCTTTAAGTATGTTTTTTCTTATTAGAATTTAAAGAGGGACAACTCCCAGTGATGAAGCCAATTTGTTAAATATGGGAAAATTGCATTCCTGTTATTTGAAGGATACTCAAAGGATTGAAAAGCTGTTTTGCCTTAGACAGCTGTTTTGTCTGGCTTTTCATAGATGAGATGTCAAATCCATACTTTGGTTTAAGCTTCACTTGTGATTCAAGAAATGTTGGAGAATACAACAACTGAAAAGCAGCTTCTCTTGGGACCTTTCAGATAAGCTAATTATTATTAGCTACAGTATCTAATGACCTTTTCTCATTGTGGCCTGTTACGATACCTTCTCCAGTGCACAGCAGTTTTTATTTTGCTTCTGATCATATTAATCATAATAATTTTTGTCATAGCAACCAAGTCTTACAGTGTTTGGTTGCTAAGGGTTTAGTTGCAATGAAAATAAAGCACACTTAATTGGGTTTTTTTTTAATTGTTAAAATGAAGGCAAAGTAAACTTAACTGGGGACTTTTTTTTAGTATGACTTTATATGAGTGGGTTTTTTCCCTGAGTCTTCTGACAAGCTCAGAATCTTCTATTGTGCTGAATATGTAGATTCATTTCTTCTTTATATTTCTTTTAATAAAGTTTTAATAAAGGATAAGATATGCACAAGAAGAAAAAAATTAAATTCTTTATGAAATACGCTACTAATATTCTCTCTGTCCTTGTGGAGATATTGGAAGAATCTTACTCCTAAGCAAATAGGTCATTGAAGGAGTGGAACTGGGTTCAGGAGTTCTGCACCATTTTGTTCACAGGGCAGCATCAGGCTCTTCAGTATTGAGCGTGCTACATAAAAGCATGAAAAATGTGATGTTTTTTAGAAACTCTGTGGAAAAGTGAATTGTTGTGAACAATTATTCTTTGACTGCTAGGACTGTCTTAGAGCTGTTATCCTAGGAATGTACTCCCAGCGTGGCTGGGATGATTATTCTTAATGGGATATACTAACACAGCAATACCTGTTGGTGGGGTAAATATTAAGTTGCAATGTGGAAAGTAAGTTTTCACTTCTGTGAATGGTTATTTCTTGAGGTAAATAGTTAGAAACCTACCAAAAAGAAAACTTTGTCTATCCAGGGAAAAATTAAATTATTATCCCTATAGCTATTCCACAGGAGTGATCCTGTTACCTTCCATTGGAGCAGTCTCACAGGAGTGAAATTTTTCTATGGGAAAAAAAATACATTTGAAAGGAACAGCTGAAAATTTAAAACAATTTCAGCAAGCATGGAATAACCCTCCTGTGTAAGAGGAATCTGGAAGAAATAAGTAAGAGAGCCAAGAATATCCCAACACTACTGAAACCAAAAGCTCTGGTGGTTTAAGACCAGAGCAAAGGTGACTATTCCAAGGTGGAGGACATCTTTTCAACAATGCAAGTCATGTCCTAATGAGAGTAATAAAAAAGGGAATTAAAAATGTAAAACAGTAACGCACCAGGCCCAAAACATTAATGGCTGAAATAAAAGTAAAACCACTTAGCCATGCTCCCTCTGTTTCCCCACCCCAGCCTTCTCTTCCTTCTTTCCCCCAATATTTTTTGCTGAGCACGATGCAATATGACGTGGGATATCCCTCTGGTCAGCTAGGGCCAACTGTCCTGCTTGTGTCCCCTCCAAACCTGCCCACTTGCAGCCTCCTCACTGGTGGGGCAGCAAGCTTGATGCTCTGCAAAAGCTGAAGCATCCCTGTGCTGTCAACACTGTTTTGGGCACAAATTCAAAATGCAGCACCATATGAGCTGCTATAAAGAAAATTAACTCCATTCTCTCCAAAGCCAACACAAATAGCTAAGACATGAATAAGTGTACAAAAGTGGAGTATACGAGGTCTTCATCCCCTTTATGGAAATGAATTTTTCCTCTTAGGCCCTTGAGTTCACAGAAAAGAATTGCATGGGGACGTATGTAAGAATGATTCAGCTGATATTTTTTGAGATTCAATATGAAAATTTTTGACTAAAGGTTCTTTGTTAAGACTTAAGTTACCTTATGAAATATAGTAAAAAAGGCAACTTGCAGTTAAGTTGTCTATAAAAAAAGAAATTATGGATAAGAGTAAAATTTGTGATCATAGATTGGGAAGGTGAGATAAAACCTGATACTGGAGTTTCAAAAAGAAATCTTCTGGAAGCCATGCACTCAACATCCTGCAAATTAATTAGAAAATTGATGGCTAAGCAAGTGGTAACTTTTTTCAGATCATTAAAAATTGGTTTGAATAATCAAAACTGAAATTGTCTATGAAGAGCTGCAAAAGAGATACAAGTGAAACAAATAAATTTAATGATAAAAGTATTACAGAATAAATGATGGATTTGAGGAGGAATTCCAACTATTAATTTGTATCTCATGATGATCGCAGATGATGGCAAAGAAACTGTTGCCAGGAGGAAAGACATATTGGAATGATTGTGGATAGGTCTGTGAAATATCAGTACTCAAAAAGGTAATTGTAAAGAAAAACAGAATATTAAGAATTGCAAAGAGAGAAATAATACATAAGGAATGAACCAGAAATCATTCCGGGAATAATTCCAACAGCATCAGTTTTTGACTGTTCTGAAACAGTGCCTGCCATACAGCTATGTAAACTGTGGTTAAATAAAAGAAAAAGGCAGCTTAACAAAAAAAAAAACAACAACTCCCTAAACTTTCAGGATAGGAAATAGAGCCTTAAAGAGCAAGAAATATGGTGAATATATGCTTTCAGAATATGTTTTTCACAACAGTTGGAGAAAAGAGTATCTTGCTGTTTATGGTGCATCAGGTAAATGCTCCTGTAAATATTTTTTGTTGTAGTATTGTACAATGCAGAACAACTTGATTCAAGGTTTTTCTGTCTGTTTTATGTTTGATAACTTTACCAACAACAGATTTATAGGTTTATGAATAAATGTAATGTTGGTCAAAATGTGAAGGACAATGTTAGGGTTATATTTCATTTTTGAACTCCCATTTTGACAATGAAAATTATATTTTGTGTCAAGCACAAAAGTGCAAACATTTTGGAGCTTCTACTTTGGAAAGTACATAATAGGATACCATCCTTTGTAAACTTTATTCTTATAGAGACAAGAGAGACCAATGCTATAGATAGTCAAATGGTAGAAGTGAGAAGAGTTTAGTGTACTTTTTTGGCTGTAAGCCATTTAGAGGAAAGGCAAAGTTATCTACTCTCAACCTATTTAACTTCCATATACTTCAGAATAAGTTCTAATCTAAAGGGTTCTTCAGATATGAAATGCTATCCATGTTGCTAAGTGTCATCCTCACTTCCTAATGTTTGTCTTTAGTACATTAATAAAGATGTCTTCTTGAGGACTACAGTTTTTGGTCTTCTGTTTTAACCATCTTTGATCCTGAAAGGGCAAACAATAAAATGGAAGTTCCCATTATGCAGTGTCCTGTAAACAATCTTACCAAGAAGGAAAAAAAATTATAGATATCATCATCTTTCTCACCGTCCTCTTGTTGACAGCATTTTCTCATAAGGAAATGTACGTCTCATGAGCTAGGGGAGAGAAATCACTGGACTGCTGCTTAAAAGGACATATTATTAAAAAAATCATTAGAGCTTGGGATCTCTCCTCCTAATAATCAGAAATCTGTGGATGACAGACTTCCTTTTTTTTGTGGGTAGAACTGAATTCTGACCCTTTACTTTCTGTGACTGGCTTTCATGAATTATATATATATATATATGAATAAGCATATAGATATACAGCATACTTTTCAAAAGTATGTGGAAAAACAAGCTGCAAGCCGAATAGATAAAAGTTCCTAGAGTACCTTGAATCTACTGCTTAAAGGATGTTAAAGAGAAGATGGAACTGTATTCCTCTGAGGTGCACAGCAAAAAGATAAGAGGCATCAGTTATGAGTTTCTGACTGAATGTGGGCAAAAAATGGGTATTTAAACACCATTGTTACATTCATGCCAACATTTGTATATTTAACTTTATTAATTTCCCTATCTGCACTTCACACACCTTCCTGTCTGTATGGATGCAGTACATCACTATGGGACATATTTCACAATATATTCTTGGCACCTGGATAAAACAAGCTGCTCTTACCTGCAGGGGAAGGACTTGGTGCTTTCAAGGAAGAAGGAATGAATGAGTTCCTCACTGGTATAACAAACTGCAAAATAATCAGATAGCAGGAAAGTAACGAAGGCAAAACCCCCCTCTGTGTATATAATGTAAAATTTGAAAAAGAGGTGCAAAGCACTAGCTGACTCCTAAAAAGCAGTAGTTTACAACAAATATATTTGAATTGATCACCTTGTGAGTTGCAGAGTATAAGGTCTGTGTGATCTTCACAGGTGGGCTGCTCCTTGCAGTCATTGACATATGATGTCTCTTTGATTTGTATACAATAGATTTATGTGTTATTGATTCATAGTAAGCATGTTGTTATAGCAGCAAGCAGCTTATTTACAAAAGGAAAATATGTAACGTAAATGACAGTGAATTAAAAGAAGCATTACAGAAGTGTGAACGGTCTGATATTGCTAAGTAAAGACTGAAACAACAATGCCAGTAAAATAAACACTTGTTTGTTTGATTTCAGTATATTCTAAAGCATACGTGTTGGACATTCTTAAGAGTAAGGAGGAATAATTCTGCAGACAGATTATGAACTATTCTTTAAAAAATAGGATTCTAGGATTTAAAAGCAAGAGCAAACCCAAAAACTGAACAGACTTTAGTCACTTAACTGATGTGATCATTAATATGCATATGTATATTTATAGCACTGTAAAAATTGTATCACTTACAGGTAAATGTTACCAGGTAAAATAATTGCTCTCTTAGATACATGCCTTTTGAATTAATTTATGATAAAAATACTCTTTATTTTCAAGATTAATTATGTACTTTTGGTAACATAGGTGATTTGCTGCATAAAGACTGATTTTCATGAAAAATTTTTACTTGTGCTCTCCTTTTGTAAGGCTTCACAGCAGTGTGATTACTTTCCATTTTTCATCTTTTCTAGCTTTTCCTTGGTACTTTTGTAGTGATTTTTGTGAAGTTCTGCAAAGCTTTTCATTCTGTAGAATTTTGCTCATAGTAGTCTGTAACCCAATAACTCTGATAGTTTGGTTTTCGTTTTAAAAGGGAATAATTTGGCACTTCTTGGATTCCTTGCTGCTATAGTAACACCATCTGTTCACTTTCAACTTTAGCCTTTTTTTTATTTTTTGAACCTGTTTATAGGAGAGATTTTAAAAAATCAGGTAATGTCACAGCTAAGTTCAGTACATTTACCTTAGGTTGCCAATGTGCTAAATGTAGGTGAAGAAAGTGTATTTCCTTGCCTGTTGTGTAATACTTGTTTTTGAAACAGACTAAAATATTTTTTTTAGGAACTGCTCATTTTTCATAACAAAGCTTAAGTGCATTATGAGATAATAGCTTTCTTTAATAAGTATATTAAATATTCTCATTTTTTCCTAGCTTTCAGGTGGAATACTTGAGGAATTGAGACAGTCTTTGTAATTTAAATCTAGAATGAGTAAATGTCAGTGTAGTGTTTTGACCCTGGCTGGATGCCAGGTACCCACTAAAACTTCTCTCTCACTCCTGTGTGCAAATGGGCAGTGGAGAGAAAATATAATGAAGGGTTTCATGACTTCAAATAAGGACCATGAGCTATCCCTTACCAATCATCATCACAGGCAAAATGGACTCCAAGTGGGGATATTTATTAAATTTATTACTAACACAATCAGAGCTTGAGAATGAGAAGTAAAATAAATCTTAGACACCTTCCCCTCAGCCTTCTCCTTCAAGTTCTACTCCTCCTCTCCAGTGGTGCAGGGATATGGGGAATGGGAGGAAAGGGGTTTACAGTCACTTGTTGTTTTTTCTGCTGCTCAGAGAGAGGAGTCCATCCCCTGCTTCCCTTGGGGTCCCTCCTATGGGAGACAGTCCTTCATGAACTTCTCCAGAAGTCCCTCTCAGGCACTACTTCCACATGAGTCACTTTTCCGCAGCGTGCAGTTCTTCAGCCACAGGCTGCTCAAGTATGGGTTTCCCTACAGGACACAAGTCCTACCAAGAAAACCTACTCCAGTGTGGGCTCCTGTCCCCAAGGGCTGCAAGTCCCTGCCAGGACCCTGCTCCAACATGGGCCTCCCATGGGGTCACAGCCTCCTTCCAGCACCCACCTGTTCTGGTGTGGGCTCCTCCACAGGCTGCAGGTGAATCTCTGCACCCCTGTGGTCCTCCATGGGCTGCAGGGGCACAGCTGCCCCACCATGGTCTTCACCCCGGGCTGCAGGGGAACCTCAGCTCCAGTGTCTGGAGCACCTCCTGCCCCTCCTTCTGCACTGACCTTGGGGTCTGCACTGTTGTTCACATGTTCTCACTTTGCAGTCTTCATCTGCCCACTAACTTTTTTTCCTTCCTTCCTCCTTAAATATGTTATCGCAGAGTCATTACTATCACTCCCGGTTGGTCCAGCCTTGATCAGCAGCGAGTCCGGCCTGGAGCCGGCTGGCATTGGCTCTGCTGGACATGGGGGAATCTTCCATCAGCTTCTCAAAGAAGCCTCCCCCATAGCTTCCCCCCACTACCAAAACCTGGCTAAAATTTATACAGTAAGTAAAGGAACAAGGAAGGCTTCATGGTCCAGAATACAACAAATTTCGTGTTTCCTAGTACAGATTGTGTACGTTCTCCAAACATGCAAAGCGGTAGACCTGCTCCTTTAGAAGTCCTGCCCATCTATCAGCAGCAGTGTAGGAGGCTGCATTTTCAAACCTTAACCTGGCAAACTGCTTCCTATCCTGCTGAGAAAGTCAGATTTCAGACCTCTTAAGAAGCATTATCATGTTCGGTGGATGTAAGCATGAAAAATAGATGCAAAATTAGAACAAGTAGAAAAGATAAGTCCTGGGTGTACAAAACTGTGTAGTTCAAGAAGATAGGACTAGAAAACGAACCAGTGATGGTTGCAAATTTATCCACTACATGGGTAAAGTGTCTTAAGATTTGACTGTAAATGGGGATTTTGAATAAGTGACTGTGCAACAATGAGGAAGAAGTGGAGAACATGATGGTTTTTGTGTCATGTCAACAGGTGACGCACAACAGGTGGTGTAGGGGAAGGGGGAAAATTGCTTCAAATCCTTTGAGACTTTGCTGCAGTTGTACAAATTTTTTATGCTTAGCAAGGTGCTTTTATTAACAGCACAGGGAAATGGCCAAGAAATGCTTGCCTGCTGTTCAGGCATACTGTGTGCACATGGCTTTTCATTTTGCATATGTTTTATTTTGTCTTTTAGAAGTGGATTTAGTGCTTTGTTCTTAGAGAAGTATGTAATTGCTGGATTTGCTGAAGTCACTTAGTGAGTTGGTCAAATTTGCCCAGTCAACACTAAAGGCTTTTTATTTCAGTGGAGTATTTAGCAACATGTGTCTTTGAAAAGTGGCTTTCAGGTAAATTGGTCTTAGTGGTTAGATCAAACAAAGCATACATATGCTTTCCTGGCAGGGACAAACACAAATGATGAGTTAAAAGACGTCCCCACCTCCCAAGGAAAAATATTGTGTAGTAGCTAAGAAGCAGAATTTCAGGCTTTTTCTCAGCTTAACTTTTATACACAAACTCCTGCATGAGTGAATTAAAGGGACATTAACAGGTATTTTCAGATAAGCATGTGACTAAGAATTTATGGTTGGACGTGATGATCTGAAAAGTCTTTTCAATTCTAAATGAGTTCCAGATTCTATTAATTTATTTTGGCTTTAAGTAATTTCAGTTTCTGCTCAAGGCTTGTGCTGCCAGCTGTAGGACTCTTTCAGCTTCTGGCTTTACTTTTACTCTGTCTTATAAATGGAGGTATTACCTATGTAAGAAGATTTCATGTACCTGTTTGAAAAATATATTGGTAGCCTTGGATAGGCTTTTCATGAATGAAGTAGAGCACTTTACATGGAAGGAATCAAATTCCTATCCTTGAAGTTCTTTTCAAAGGATAGCAAAAGATATTTCATCCTTTGCAGAAAGGGCAAGAAACACAGAGAGGAGATGGTCAAGAAGAATGAAGTGACTTACTACAACTGGTTTGGCTACTAATCTGTGAAAATGGATGCTACCTTTGGTTTGTCAGTGATAACAGTTTGTGACCTGACCTCATTTGATTGTCACATCTAAGCATTAATGGCCTAGGTGGGGGGAGTTTGGTTTGTTTACTTGTTTTTTTGTGGGTTTTTTCCCCTTCACTTTACACTTACTGATAAATAAGGCAGCTAAGTCAAAAGAGACAATAAATTAAGGATGGTGTGAATTCAGTATAAGAAATGTTCATTTTTGAATTTGTTAGATTAAATTTAAAAGAAACTTTAGTCATTACTTTCAGGTAGTTTAGTTTAGGTGTGAAATTATTTGTATCAGCCTGTGGAGGTAGGCCTTGCTATTAACAGGGCTACTAAAATGGTTACTTCTCAACTTTCACATAGAAAAGTTGAGGTATGTATTGTGGCATGTGCTTATCTAGCTACTCTTGCCTGACATATAAGTAACGGGGTTACTCACATGTGAATATTGGAACACATTCTTCATTGGCTAGTTTTTAGAGACGACATGAAAATTTCTATAGGTATAATATTCCATTTCTTAGTTTCACTTTCCTCAGGCCATGTGCACTAAGAAACTTAATTTCAGCTAACTGCTGTGAGCTTGATTTCATATTACAACAATTTCTGGAACTGTTGCTGTGGTGACAATTTTTGTTCAATCTGATAGTTATCTTTTTTGTTAGCAATAACCTGCTGGAAAAATGGAAAAAAACCCACAAAACCAACAAAACTGAAATCCTGACTTTTTTTTTCTGGCTTGCTCTTTGGTTAGCTCCTCTGCTGTTCACTGAATGGAAGAGTTTGAAACTAAATAAAAATTGAACAACTCAGACTACTTAGAAAATATTTACAATTTTTGATGTATGGATGTGTAAGAATATATGTTTGAGGATGCACTGGAGGGAGCACCTCAAAAAATATCTTCAGAATGAATGAGCTACTTTCTGTGTGGTACATAGTGTACTGATTCATGCTAAAGTTCTGTAAACTGGTGAAAGCTTGAAGTGCTCTAGTAACCGAATCACACAGAGATGCAATGGTCTGCTGAAGAAAACTGTTGAAATAAGCATGCTGTGTCAATGTTAGGACGATTCCCTTTAATGGTACTTAAGGGTTTTCACATTTGAAATGAAAATGTTTGGTAATTAAAAAATCAACTGGTTTTGTACTTCTTACATATTTCCATTGCAGTTAAGTACTATTCTACTATCCCAATTTTGTGGTATCTGGTAAATACGTGTTTGGTTAATTTCTTTCAAAAGGATCAAAAATACCTGTTTAACTTATGTCCAGCATATCTATTTTGGTATTTGTTTAACTCATAATAGTAATGGAATGATGTATAGTGTAAGGTGCTGCTAAATCCATGGGTTTTGCAGTTTGCAGGATTGTGCTTTAAAGCCCTGGAAGTTCCTAATGACTTCTTTTGTTATTAACTGTGTACCTCAGTCTTACTTTCTGGCACTCATCAAAAGTTTTCCTTGGATACAAGATATAAAGTATTTTATATGTTGAAATCAGTCATATCTAAAATATTCCACAATAAATAAATATTATATAACTTGAATATTATATAACACCTGTTCATGTTTCCTTATATTCAGAGAGTTAATTGTTATGGGAATAGTATACTTCCTTTTCTCCTCTGGACCTTCATACAGTGTGTGGATGAAGTTTCTAGAACAAAAAAGTTTTTCTTGAAGCTCTCTTACAGTGTCTTGAAACTTTCTGTGTTGCTAGAGAGTGTGGCAATAACACAGTAAGAGGAAAAAACCCCTATGTATACATGCATGTGTGTTAATACCCCGGCATGTACATAATAAATTGCATAGCCCACAAGGAAAGCATTTTGTCCTCAGAAGCACATCCTGGATTTAGGATTTGAGACATTCAACAATTTACACTAAAATAGTGGAAGATGAAGAGGAAGGAGGAAAAGAAGGCATGACTGTTAATAAGGGATTGTTCTCCATATCTTTGAGGCACAAGATGAATAGCACCTGAGTTCTGTAGATATTCTGACATCCACTGAATTTATTATCCTACAAATGCCTTGAATTTTTTCATATCTAGTGACCTGTTTACAGCACAGAGATGGATCACACAGTTTTTTCTTCTTTAGTTTGTGTTGTCCTTATTTATCACTTACTTTTGTCAGGACCTTGATGTTTGACTCTGGTTTTGTGCACAGGATTGACTAAATTTAAGCCAAGGATAGCTGAATATGCCAAAGAAGAAAATGACTGTTGCTCAGTTTGATGTATTTGCCACTATGAAACAGTAATCACTGTGAGGGAGAGGAATAGAAATGCTTTGAATAGCCGTGTCCTATTGTTGTTTGGCTTGATCAAAATGACTGGGTCTATTTTAAGCAAGGAGGGGAGAGGGGAATCTGGTAACTCGCTGTGGATCAGTTGAGCAGTTAGAGAAAGCTTGATGTTGACATCTCTTTACAAAACACTTTTAGATAATCCAGATTACTTGCTCCAAATGCCCTGTTGCTGAATATATAAAAGAACATCTGAAAATGTTGCTACCTAAAAATGGCATCAACAGTCTGACAATTTCTTAGCATTCTTTGGATAAACATAGTTCATGTTTGCTGAGACACAATGCCCTGGTCATTGTGTGTGATCAATACCTTGTCCAAATTCAAAGTGTGTATAGGCACATGTAAGCACATTCATGCATACATCTATATATCAATTTCTAAATGCAGAAATATTGTATTATGCTATAATTAAATGCATTGTTCTCCTCCACTATATATAGATATATATAGTTGAACTTTTTGCAACAGGTAGGCTTGTGATATTATTTATAAGATTTGTGAGAATTGGTATCCAGAAGAAGTTGTGTAAACAGATCAAGTCCTTTAGTTTTTTCACAGAGATGGATTTGGAGTAATTTTTGTAGCTCATCTTTAGAATTGTGAAAATAAATGTTATTGCATAATGCATTTTAAGTATGAGCATAAAGTAAATGTGTATTCTATAGCAAACCTTGCTCATTTAAATTTATATGGATTTTCCAGTAGGAAACAGTAGAGAATTTGTTGCAGATCGTGGCACTGCCTTCAGTATTTATTGCAGTGGAGCAACGTACTCTTGGCTTTTGCATGGTAAATGCCTGTGGTTGTTAAAAGTTATATTTTAATGTTGGGAATTTCTTATGGCCTGTGGTGTTCTGCGAACCTTTTTGAACTGAACATGATGATAATCACCTGTGACTACAGAAGCCTGAATCTGGTGAGGAGGGAAATCACCATTCCAACTGCAAACCCTAATTTACTCCCACTTAAGAATTGCCTTTGTCATCTTTTATAAAATATCATGTAAATGAAAAGCACCGTGTGGAACATAATGCAGCATGTTGTGATACAGGTATCAACTGGATCCACTGGTGGGACAGTACCCCTGCCCCCGTGCTAGAAAAAAGGGCAGCTTTAATGCAGGTTTTTACTTTCCTGTAATTGTCAATGGCACAATCTCTAATAACTTACAATAGCTTACAATAGTGAACAATGAACCTTGAGAGCAGAGATTGTAAAGTGTGTTTGTTTTGGGATTGAAGTTTATCTTCAGAAGGTTACTAGTAAGGACGTCCTTCTCTCTTATCTGCTTATTGTAGATAAAAATTGAAATTTTATGAGGTGATAGGTTAGTACTCATCTATGAAATCTTTTTCTACCATTTAGTAATCCATCTGTTAGAAAATGATTTTATAGGCATGGTAAAAATATTTGTTTCAAATTAAAAGAAGCTATGGTAGGTTTACTGTGCTAGTTTTAAACCCCAGGCTGCTTCAAGAATAATAATTGCTTGGTGTTTTATAGCTATTTTTCTGAACAATTTAAAAAAGAAGTTGGTGCTTTGTCCTCAAAAAGTTCAAAGGATGTGATTATGAATGGTTCTTGGTTATTTCTGTCTTTCAAGAGACAATATTCATACTGGCAGTATTTTTGCCTTCTTTTTTTCTCTAGAGAAAAAGGCTACATTTCTGTGCGGTACCAGAGACCAGAAGCATTATTGATTTTGGTAGCCAAAATTGCTGAAATAGCTTATGCAGTATACCTACAGATGAAACAAAGAAGGTCTGCTCAGTATTAATCTTCAGTGCTTAAAAAATGAAAATGGATTTGTTTGGAGAATGGAGAGACCCTTTTCTCTTGAATTTGGATTCATCATTCCTTTGTTTGACTTTTCATTTTAGTTTGTTTGTTCAAAGGTTAGTAGATGCAGCAGATTTCTTTGCAAATTGGTCAACAGTAGGAAGGTAGAGGGAAAAATGACATAAGACTTAAGTAGATATATTCAAGGTAAGGGTTTTAAGGGGGACAGAGGAAGTTCGTTGCCCCCAAGTCTCTGTCTTGTTAATTTTTATCTTCATGTGATGTGCCTGACTTGACTTGTCAGTAACTTGTCTTCTCTGCTCTGATCCAGTTTCATTTGTTGAGCTATTTAATAGCATCTAACTGTTGTATACTTCTCCCTGCAAACTGAGAATATAAGATGAAGAGCTTTAGCTTTCTGCTCCAAATAAATGGAAGAAACTACAAAGATTCTGTATGTAATTCATTTTTATTAATTATGTAATCCCTGTAAGCTCTAAAAATATCCCAGAAAAATATATCTGGAGAATCTCTTCTGTGTTAATATAACATATTGCCCTTGGCCAGTGGTGGGGTATCATTCCTGACTGATATTTATCTAATGAATATCATGGACAGTTTCCACAACTATTACTTTTGGTTCTTCATTTTCTTTGCTAGCTATTTCTGATGTAGAAGTACTTGAAAAAAAAAGAAATATTTCACTGTCACAATCTCAAATGCAAGTTTCTGCTTTAAGTAGAAAATTAGGGAATTAATCTGACTTGTCTGATTTCATTAGGCAAGGCATGTGATATTACGTATAACCAAGTAGTAGTGACAGTTTAAATTGTTTCAATGTTACTGGTCTAATGTTTTCAGAAGTACTGAGATAATTTTCAGAGAGACTTGCTGAAATTGTATCTGATTATCTAGAGGTCTGGTATATCTAGGGGCCTTTTCAAGGTCTTTCTCTTTGTTGTCTTACTAGGTAGGCTCATTGAAGGCAAAATCACCAAAACCTGATCCCAAGTGTACACTTTAGAAATGACATGTACAAGGATGTCAGGTAATATGATTTGAAAGATTCAGTTAGAGATTTTTGTTTGGTTGGGGTTGTTTGGGTGATTTTTGGTTTTGTGCCTTTTTTGTTTGTTTTTTTTTGTTTGTTTGTTTTTGTTGTTGTTTTGGTTTTTGTTTGGTTTTGGTTTATTTTTTATTTTACAAAATAAAATTTTGAGAAAAAAAAGTCTGTGGATACCATTGTGCATCAATAAAGATGTATTCTGTCTTTTTTTTTCCNTTTTCCTTGTCTGTTTTTTTTTTAAGGTATATTGGTTTATGAAAACAGAAGCACAACTTTAAGCTCTTTCTTCTTCAGGTTCTCATTTTCAATGTGTCATGCTCTTGGGAACTGCCTGGTTCTTTTGCTTTTTCATTCACTAATGCAGATTTGATAGGCTTTGCCGTCACTTTACCAACCATGAGCAGTTAATTTCTTTTATTTGTGGTAGGAACATTAAAAACGAGTTGAACTAGTTAGGTATGGCTCGGGGTTGTTCTGTCTTTTCCAATGTGGAAATTATGCTACTTCCACTAAAGTAAAGGTGTAGCCTGTGAAACTGATTTGTTCAAAACTACTATGGAGAAATGAATTCGTGGTTAACAAAATTTAGCTTGCATTCTGTAGCTTCACTGTGACAAAAGCCATTTTATACTTGATTTCTTTGCTGTAATGTGATTCTTGGAGAACTTGCATGTGCTGCCTTCTCCATGAAATTTTTTCACCCGTAAATTAAAGTCCTATGATTAGCCTTCTTAAATATATGGATTTCATGGGTCTGTAGTCACTGCTGATAAACAAACAGTCATCAGTCAGCTCCATAATCCAGGGCAGCATGATCATTTAACCTTGGCTTCTCACATGAAAACAAATGGGAAATAACAGATTTTGGGCTTTGGTTTTAAAAAAACTTGCTTATTCAGATGGCAGCATTTGGCAATGAAGTCTCTTTGAGCCCACCATACAAGTACAGAGAGTAGGGCAGATTGAGGTATATTGCATTGTCCCTTGAAAGAGTCTCTGCTTCCCTATGGTTATAGATAACATTTGTCATGCTTAAAAATGGTTGCTGGAGAACCTTTCATAGCTCAAAACTTTGCAGATTTTTACTAGGTACTAGTGAAAGGGGATAGCAAATCTTCCCAGATGACTTATACAAATATTGCTTCCACTGTCCCACAGATGGTTCATAGGCAGGAATTATCATGAAATGGGTAGATGTTAGTCAGTGGCTGGCATTCTGGCAGAATACATCTAGTAAATATTAATAATTGTAAAATACATATATTAAAATTTTAAATTTACACTTTCTAAAAAGAAAGGGATTATATGCAATCCAATTTACAGTGTGTGTCTGGAAGATATATAGTCAAAACTGAATATAACCCCTTCTATTTAATATTAGTGAAATAAAACTATTTTGTGGGCCAGCAGTTTGACAAAATTCAGAATGGTCAAAGCTAGAAGGCACCTGGTGGGTTATGTGGTCCTTCTCAAGCAGGGCCACCAAAAGCCTACTGTCCAGGATTATGTCCAGGCGGCTGCTGAATATCTCCAAGGATGAAGACTTCACAATGTCCCTGGGC
>WEIV01028611.1:267159-318155 GCA_013390005.1 Calyptomena viridis | reverse complement strand
AGTGTTTCTACACAGTATCCAGCAGTTCTGATATCTTCAACAACAGCAACAGTAAAGTCACAATGCAACACTTAGTAATTGCTGCTGGAAGTGTTGGATAGCACCATGTGTATGGCACTGGATGGTTTCAGTCTCCAGGACAATTTAAATAATAATTAAATAGCCACACAATGGCTGGAGTGTGCAAATCCTGTGCTGCAGTCCATCATACTTTTGGAACACACCTACACGACCCGGCTTTTAATTCAAAAAAGCTAGATGGTTCGTCCTGATTACAGAGGCTTTCGGGTGTGACTCACACTGTTTTCTTTCTGTCTGAACAATGAGAAAAAGGATCCTAGAGGTTAAGTGCCTTAATTTAGTGAATAAGCTATTCTCAAGCCCATTACAGTAGTGCCCGGTTAATAACACACATTAAGTGTCCAAATGATCTGGAACTGCTTGCAGGTGACAATTCTGTCCTCATCCTTGTAGAATAAGAAAAAAATTTGGCAAATTACAGATATTAAAAAACAATTTAAAAAAAAAGCACACACAAGGAAAAAACCTACTTTTTGCAGTTTGTGCAGTGGTTGAGTTTCCAGCTGAGCAGACTGCTGTGGAAGCCATACCCAAGGCCCACAGAAAGCAGCCTAATGAATTGAGTAATTCAAGTGCCCTTCTTCCAAGGAAATACATGTTTGTTTCAGCCTCCAGGAATTCCTGTCTAGTTATTATAATTTGCAGGTTTTACTATATATAAAGGAAATGTTATGCTGACAGAATAATGAATAGTACATCTTACATTCCTGTGTCCATCTCTGTCCCCAGAGTTCTGTAGTTACTCCTGGTGTGTTCCAGGTCTCACCTGGCAGTGTCTCCTGTGTCCTTGTGACAGAAGAGAGGCTGCAGGAGGAATAAAACACATGGGGGCTGTACTGGCATTTCCTCCTGTGCCAGCTCCCACCTCCTCACTGAGGTACACAGGGGATACAATGACCAGACCCTGAAAATTGGGAGATTCTGGCTGTTTATACAAAAACCTTGTTACTCCCAGGCCAGTCAAGCTATGGAAGAGGTTTCATAAAGCTGCTGTGCTTTTCAAGAGCCCACCAGACTCTTTCCAGTCCAAATTCCGTGTTCTGCTCTGAGCAGAGGCTGGACTAGGACACCTCCTGAAGTCCCTTCCAACTTTAAAGATGGTATGATTCTACATTTTCTACAAATCAAAGGATAAAACAAGTAATTGTTGTTTTTTGTTTGGGGGGAGTTGAAGGGTGAGTAGAAAGCTTTAAACCAGAAGCACAAAGAAAACTATAGATAATACTTTAAAATGCAGTTGCTACAGAAACATGGTTTAATATGAAGAAGCCAAAAAGTGCACAAAGTTCTTTGTCCTATTAGCTCAAGCATCATTTTAATTCAAATTAAAAAACCCCTATATTAACTACATATAAAAAAACCTTGATTTTTTTTTTACTCATTTTTTTTTCAGTTCTTGATTTGATTTAGCCATTCCTACTTAACTACAACTGTAGCTCATCTTCCAGATCCAACATGCACCAGCTGGTTTATGGACATAATCAAGTGCTTAGATCAGCTCACTGCTCTTCCAAAGCTTAAACAGCCAAACAGGCAGAAATCAGACAATGTCAAACGTTCTTTGAGCCATATTTTGACTCAACTATCAAATGGACAATCTCATCAGGATATGACACATGTGCCTGTGTTTCAATCTCTGTCACCTTGGGACTCATCTGGAAAAGGGAAAAAAAAAAAGCATTGCTGCAAACTTCAGCAAAATGCACATTTCTTTATTCCACAGAGACAATATCTGATGTTTGCATTTAATTCTGTATTTCCCTTAATGACCTGGTATGTGACTGAATATACCACAGTGAAGAAATTGGTGTGTTTTGGTGCTTTTCAGTGATACAGACAACTTGATCTGTAGGACTTGAAACATTTCACACCTGCTCTGACTGCTGCGAATCCTTGATGACTTGGAAAGAAGTTGTACCAACAAAACAAATGATGTTAGTGAAGTCTGGCATGAAAATGAAGCCTTGATTTCATCACCCTGCTCACTTTTAGGCATGCAGAGACTAGAAACTCTTCTCAGGAGATCTTTTCCTGGAAAGGTAAGAGAGGTCTCTGTTTATGTTTGTGGTTTCTCTTTTTGTTGCTGTTCAGGATTTTTTTTTTTAATTTAAAAAGCATCCAGTTTCACCAACTCTATTCCTTCCAAGTACCACCACACTGAGTGCAACATGTCTACAGTAGACACTAAGGAGCAGAAGAATCCAAGAAGCTGCAGTAAAACACACAGGACAGTTTTCAAGTGTAAAATTAAATTCTGAAGAGGGTTGTGTATTGACTTGAAATTAACAACCAGATGTTACAACCAGTTTCCAGGCAATTTCCTTCACTCTTAAGTAGATTCCCAGCTTCCTTGTCCCCCCTGCCTCATCCCTCTTTTGGTTTTCAACAGCAGACTTGCTGCAGTAAAGCTGAATTGATTTCACAATGTTTGCTAAACCAACTCAAAACTCAGGTTTTCCTAAAGAAGACTTGGCACACATATCTGATGTTTCAAGTTACTGAAACTACTCATGTTTATAAACCCACTTTGCACTGACCCCTCACATACCTGAAGAACAACCTTGGAAAATATCTATTCTATAAAATGAAGTTAACATCAACAGGGAGTAATCCGTTTTCATCTTCTAAAAAACTTCATAAGCAATTAGATAAGGAACTTTCCAGAGGGGAAAAATGAACATAAAACCAAAACCAACACTAAACAAACCTCAAAAAAAAATGCATAAAACACTCCTGATTGCTCCTTATCTTTTGCTGCCTTTTCATATGTTATTTATCAAAACCCACAGCTCCAAAGGATCATCAGGCTGTTTCCTACACTTTCACATTCTTATCTGAGAAACTTATATCCAGATGTGTGTTTTCATTTCTCTGAAGAACCAGCCCTTCCCTTAGGGCTTTATTTCTCAATATCTATTTCCACTTCTGGAAAACAAGTTTTCTTCACTCAAGAATTTTATTTCCACGCTCTGTTTCACCCCTTTATTCTCGTCTCCACCTCACCTCCCCTACTGCATTTATTTAGGCATTTCAGAAATGCACAATTGCTTCCCTGTACCATTGCCTTACAATGAGTTCTTTTTTGCTCCCCAGCTATATTCTTAAAACACCACCTCTAACCAGCAATACCACTTCAAGAGGATGAGACTGCTGGAGCCTCTTCTCATCCCTCTACAACTATTTCACAGGAGCTTGTGACCCAGGAGCTCCCACATTGCTCAGTGGTGCTGTAACCACTGCTGCCCTCCCCAAGCAAAGATGTTTCATCCAGGTTTTGCCAAAATCAGCATTTCAAAAAAACCCTTCCTAATATATAATGCCTCCCTAGTCTAAACGAAACCCTCACACAGACAAAGGAGAAATTTGGAGAAAATCCATAAATTAAGTTCCCACTGAAGTCCAGGCATAACGTGCTTCAGGACTCACAGGAAGGCACAAGACATTTAAACCTCTTCCAGGATGCAGCTTTTTCTTGCTGAAATTTCTCAGAGTCATATTTAAACAACACAACTGTTTTAATTAAACATCAGTGTCTCCATAGCTGTGGACAACCAGTGTGTATATATATATATATGCAGGATTACTTTTAATGGGCTGAATGTCATGCAATCACATCTGTTACATGAGCTTTCCATGCTACACAATATATCCCAAAACAGAGTGGGCCATCCAACTGCTATTTCCTTATTGTAAGAGGGGAAAATCATTAATGGAAGATAAATTATATTCTTACATAGAGAATATATAACAGTTGGAAATGGCTTTATTTGCTCATCTTGGATGAGACAGCATGATCCAAGGAACATGATTGCAAAATTCTAGGGAAGTGTCTTCCATTTTTGGATAAGCCTTTTGTTATCTTCAAAGGAAAACTGAACTCAGGAATTTCAGTCTTTTCTACTTCAGACAAGTTGTTTGTGAAAAAAGCTCTTCCAAATCAAGCCAAGGTTTTGTATTAGGTCAGGATTATGTAACATATGAAACTATCTTCTGCTAATGCTAAAAACCATTTTTGACAGGCACAACCAAGTACTACTTCAGCTTAAAAAGCTGCTAAAACACCTGAAGTGCTCATTACTGCCCAGTGCATGCCAGAGAAAATGTCAGAGAAGACAAGTCAGTAGGACAAAATGGCTTAAAATACTTGATAACCTGAGGAAGTGAAGAAGGGTCACAACTCACTGTCTAACTTTTGAAAATCCCAAGATTATTTGTTAGGGTGCAATAAAAACATACACCAGCAATACCTTACAGTCCATTAACACATGTATTTTGTATCAGTTAATTAGCACATTCCTTACCTGCCACAGGAGTAAAGGGAAAAATCAACTCACAAAACCTCACAGGGATTCAGAAATAGTCCCCTAACTATTAGCGTGCACAAGCATGTACCATGCCTCTGCAATTAAAATGTTATTTTCTTAATAGTTAAATGCTTATCTTTTGACACATTTCACGAGAAAGCTGATTCCCATACTCTCCCCCCAGTTAAGCAGCCAACCTTGACAGAATCCAGCTCTTGGGAAAAAAAAGAGGCTGGAGACAGACATTAAAAGCTGCATTTGATAGTGCTGTGATTTTGGAGATCAGAACCTCAGCTTCACAAATATGAAATTTATTACCATTTCTGTTTTCATGCCTAGAAGCACCCTCACAATAGATCAAGATTTCACATGTTGAGCACCATATAAACAGAGATTTCCCAAAGGGTTTTCTGCAAAGAAAAAAAGCCAAGGGATGAAGGCAGGCAGATGGAAGAGCACTGAGCAGTCCAGCAGGCACTGTCCTCAACTCTAACACACAATAACCTCCATTACAGATTTTTAACTGATATAATTAAAATTACAGGAAATTTAAAATTTTGCAAACCAAATTTTGTTTTTTACATGAGGACAGTTCCTCCCAGGAAAGAGCACCAAAACTGGGGAAAAAAAAAATCTAGCAGAAATGGAGTTGATCACCATCCTCCCCACACCTGCTACCAGCTCATTCCCAGGCTGGTAAAATGGGTTACTGATCTCCAAATCATTAACCCCCAGAGCAATTTATCCCTCCTCTTACATAGAGCTCTGGTTGAAACAATCACCTGTCCTGTGTCTCTGTAGGTTCAAATGGCTGTCAAGGTGCACAGAGAAAACATCCTCAAACATTTCAGGCAACTCACGTGTGTTGTTGGGTTTGGGTGTCCACAGTCACAGCATCGTGTCACTTCAGGATCCTCAGAGACCAAGAGAGGCTTAAAATCTCTTCAAATAGTCTAAAAAGTCTATCCTAAATACAGCATCACTGCTAAAAGCCTTGCACCTCCAAGCAGAATGGGCACAGGCCCCTGTGGCAGCCAGTGAAGGACCAACAGTGAGATGCTGCCTCCCCAAATCCTCAGTGCTGCCTGCACTCCAAATGCACTGACAGCTATTTTGGGGGGTGTGCATCACTGACCTGGTCCTGCTCCCACCAGGATGATCCTTCATCACACAGGTGAGGCAGGAAAGCCAAGTGAAACCCAGCAGGAAAAACTCCCCCAAGGACTGTCCTTCTATCAACTTCTCGGATCTAACAAGTCAGGAATCATTTCTGCAGCAGTATTGCAAATTTTCAGGAAAACAGGTGAACCTGAACTGGTGAGCAATACCAATTCTGGAATCAAGTCAGAAGTAAATTTCAGATATCTTTTGCAGATTGCTTGATGGAAAGTCAAGACAACACCAGCTTTAAAATACTCAGTTTTGGGCTTCATTTTAACTGCATTTATGTTTATTGAAAATGCTCCCTTCACCAGTGACAGCAAAGGGGACTTGAACTGATGGCTAAATCCCTATTTCCACCTGAGACATGAAATTAAGGTCTTGGAAAAAGAAGCAACTCACAGAAAGGTAAAAATCTAATTAAAAGCTCCAGAAATCTATCAATCATAAGATTAAAAAAATATATTGCAGCCATCAAACAGATGGTGTAAAACTGAAATACAAGGCAAATTTATTCTGACAGGGAAAACTGACAGACCAGATTCAGTTGGGGGAAAAAAAAAAAAGAAAGGCTGAAAATAACTGGCAGAGGTGAGAACCAGCCTCAAACTTTTCTACAGAGATGGCCTTCAATTCACCTCAAATTTACTCAGAGTACAAGAGCACAGACCTGTTCCCCTCTGTAAACAGAGATCTTTTATGTATTTAGTGCCATTAGAAAAGACTGGCAGTTGCTTACAAGGCTATTTGTTAATGGGGAAGAAGCAGTTCTTGTCACTGATGAGAACCATTCAAGATCTTAATGATATGTCTGACTGCACAACATGGAAAACAGATTTGGAAATAGAGCATTACAGATCTCTGGAGAGAAGACTTGAAAAATACTGAAAACAGAGGAGCCTGGGCCATATTGTAACCCAAATATGACCAGAATCCACCCCTTGCTTATCCTGAAAACTGCTTCAAAACAAATGAAAAGTCAGATACAGCCACACACTGGCAAACAAAAGCTGCTAATGAATGTGAAAGGGATGGGACTGACAACAGGAATCCTAGGCCAAAATCCATGCAATATTATGCTAATGCACTGGATCAACAGGAACTAATCCAAACTTGCTGTCACCTCAGCAGCAGAAAGGAGCCAAGGGCAGGAGGCACATCCCCCCTGCCTGTCTCAGACCTCACCAGAGGGTGGGGAATACAACTGACCTCTACTATAACAATATTTGCTGATCACCACTGCTCCTCCAGTGGGAACATATGGACAGACAATCAGCTGAAGAAATCTTTGCCTCACATCACCTTCTAGTCATTCCCCTGATGTTGCCAACATTTTTCTTGACAAAGTTTTGCCATCTGATGTTCACTTTAGCTTTTCTCCCCAAACTCATCTCGACTCCTTCCTTCCTCACCTGAAGTCCAAAACTTTGTGTGTCACCTTGAAGACAACAAACATCCCTGCTCTGTCCTGCAGGGGTGCAAAATCAGCCAAGCAGAAAAAGAGAAGCCCCTTGAGAGAGCTGGGAGCTGCAGGATGTGCCTGTGGATTCTTACAGGTGCTCCCAGACACACTGTGGGAAATCAGGCATCGTGGGCACCACATGAACTGTATCAAGAGTTCTGCAAAAATTCAGCATTCAAGTCATTAGCTCCTGGGAGGGAACACACCCTCATTTCACTCTTCTGATCTCTTAAACTACAATCAGAAACTTACTCACTGAATATCCTTATTAGAGCCAAGTTCTTTTCCCTATCATCCTTATCCCCCAGCATCTTGTGAGATTTCTGTAGAAAATCATTTTCTTTCAGCTCTGTGGAAGATGAGGAATGGCCTAAATACTCCCACAATGCAGACAATAAATCATATCACAACTTAACATCCATACAGGACAAGATACTTTTGTTTTAAACAAAACTGGAAATGTTTGTAAACTAAAAAAAAAAAAAAAAAAAGCTTGTGATATTCCAAAAGGTTACAGGTAGTTTTGACTGCAAGGGTCAAATGACTTCTCAGCAATCAAATGGCAGCAAACACCACAAGGAGTTTAATACAATTACTATACCAATAAGAGAGTATAAGGTTTTACTCAGTTTTGGCCTCACAACCCATCCCTACAGGTAAGCCCTACCTGTATGCTTTGGTACACACTTCCCCACAAATTCCAGGGGTAAAACAATACTCATCATCTGTATTTTAGAACTTCCTAAAGCTGTTCTTTAGAGGGGTAATTTTCCTTTCATCTAAGTCTTTTGCACAAATCAATACTCAGCTGCTAAAGTAAGAATACAAAATAAAAGTAAACAGGCTAAGAACAACCCATTAAAAAATTCTGCAGGAAGCAGCCTGGTCTCTTTCATCTCAGAATCTAATCCAAATTTGTGCAAATAAAAACAGACAACATGACAATGGCCACTATTTACTTCTGTAGCTACCAATTTAAAACAGCTAATTTCATCCTCCTTCCTGCTCCCATCACTTCAAAACAAGGCAACAAATTGAAAAGTGCAGGACTGATCCTACACAAGTGCATGCCAATGTCCAGCCAAGCACAAGTAGTCAGCATTATATTAGTCAAGGGAAGTATCCACATTAAATTAAGCAACTCGGTCAGGTTTTTCCAGGATTAGTCTCTCTGAGAACAAGGTTTTCCAAGGAAAAGCCATGTAGATCTACTTTCTAACACATGACCTAGGGAAAAAAATATCTGAAAAATGCTCCATGCAAGGTTTTGGAGACTATTACTACACAAACAACAGAGTGGTAATCCTAGTGGGAAGAACTCTAGAGAAACAGAATGTCAGTGTAAGAGTCACCATAATTATATTTGCATGTGTTTAGCATCATGTTCTGCAGCAATATGGAAGCATTCAAGACAGGAGCTCGGATTTAATTTAGAGAAAGACTTGAGGAAGTTGAAGACTTATTACAAGCCAGTGCAGCTTCAGCAGCTACATGCACCTAGGCCAAAACCACCATAATAATATATTTGTGTAACAGAAACCCCAGACCACATGAAAACTCAGGAGTAAGCAGATGACTAAGCTTCTAAATTGCACCTAAATGTGGACACACTCAATTTAGCTGCTCAGACAAAGCAAAGAACAGATTAGTCTTGCAAGCTTTATCAATTTAGCAAGGTAAAGAATCCTTCAAATGAAAGACAAAACAAAGCAATGACTAATGCAGGAGAGCTATCAATTAAACAAGGTTCTGAGCCACCAAACAAACTCATCAAGAACTCAAACATGGTTATATGCTCCAAAGAAACTTTTATATATCTATAATGTGGTGCTAACAGACAGGGAGATAACCAGACATGAATGGAAGGCAAAACACAAAGGCTTGTGCTTCCCATTTAAACAGAAAGCAGATATTGACCCAGAAGCTTCTGAGCAGTTTCTCTATATCACTTGTTCCTTTCAGAGCTGAGGAATACAACTGTCAAACAGATGGCTTTGATCTGCTCACTGCATTTACCCATAACCTCCAACTAAGTTTGACTATCAGCATTATCAAGTGTTCTAAGAGGCCATATGCATTATATTTTACATATACAGAAAAGATCTCCACTGAAAAAAATTTAAATAATCACATCCAAGAACTGAAGCACAGCTAAGCAAACTCAGATCAAGGGAGTTTGATGATACAATCCTACATAACTTTTCAGAAAGGTAAAATATTTGCAATTTTTACAGACATAGTTACACATCCTTAAATTCACTCCTCAATGCAAAAAGTCTATAAACTTGTGCTTTAGGGAGGATGTTAAGTTACTTTGCAAGTGTGGGAGGGATCAGTAAATACTGATGATAAAGCACAGGGTCAGCTCCATCATCCTGCTCAAGGGTCTCTGTGGAGCAGCACATTTGGCAGTTTGAGGAGAAGTCTCAGCTCTACTTTCATGTCTCTCTTCTGTGTGAGACAATGGCTGTTCTGAGGGTTCCTTCTCTACAACGAGGATAATTGCAAGTTACTCCTGGAAGTGACAAGTATTTCCTTCACTTATTGTCCAGACTGGGTAATTTGGTTGTGCAGCATTAGTGTTCATTTCTTTTTAGCTCTTCATCAAAGTGAGCCAAAGCTTCCATCTATACCAGACAATTAGGAGATAATCAGAGAACGTAATAACAAACTGCAACACCAACCTAACACTACTTGCTATATTTGTGAACCTACTACTAAAGATGAATCTGTAAAAAAATAAAAGGTACAGGTAGTTTTACAACTTTGTGATCACTGGTTAATCTGTGGATTTCCTTCAAGATAGAAATCACTGCTTACAAGAACTGCACCTTCAAAGCTTTCAGAGAAAACATGCATCTAATTTCTCATGAAGAATCAGTAATCAAAGTTAGTTCATTTAATAGAACTTCTCAATAAGAAATTCTTTTCCCCCTAAAGATATTTCCCATTGTTTCCTTAATGTTATATTTCAGTTTCCCTGGGTTTCATATTAACGCAAATTTGAATAATATTTAACTTGGCTCCACTAGCCCAAACAATCTGTAACATTTGTCCAAACATAACTCTAAAAGCTTAGTGGCAAAATATTTTAAGTGGTGCCATTAGATCTCTTACTAATTAAAGCAAAAAGTTTCCAACTTGAACAGGTATGTGGAATTTTTAGCTCAAAAGAGTGCAGAAAGAAGTAAATACCTTTCCAGAGCACAACTATTTAAAAAGGCACTTGGTGTGTGGCCATCAAGAAACTTGTTAAAATTATTTTCCCAACATATAAACATTTCTCCAACATGAAAAATATTTTTGTCATTTCAGATATAATCACTTTGGTCTTATTTACAAGCTAAACATACTGAAGACAACACATCAACCCAGTGTTATGTTATAAATAGTTACAGGTTGCTGTGGACCCCAGGGAAAAATGAGATACCCTGATAGGGGAAACATCCATCAGCCACAGGATCTATGAGCAGAATTAGACTTGGATGAGCACAGTCTGTTACTCTCTACTGCTTACATTAGGAAATTCAAGTTAGTGCAATTAGTAGAAATCTAGATTTAAAACAACTGATATGAGCTTTACACAGTTGTAATGAAGATGTCAGTGAATGCTGTAAAAACAGTGAAAGGCTCCCAATAGACAGAATGAAAACCAGAGAATGTTTAAAAATAGGGTTTAACTTGTTACCACACAATCCTCTGCATCCTATTTCCACAAGGTTTCAGCCACCCAGTGCTCCAATAATACACTATTAAGAAACACCCAAACCAAACCAACCATCCAACACAGCTACATTTCATATTTATCAGTGGTGGTATCTCTGAGGTTAAATATTCCAACTCAATGTTGTGAAATCGCTACTATTGTTCTTTATGGAGGCACTAATCTAACATTTAAATCTGTAAATAACACCAAAAAGAACAAGACCAAGAGCACAGGAGGCAAGGAAAGTTCACACCTCTGTTACGTATGTCCTCACAAATGAAACCTGGTAACTACATGAATTCAGTCCCCCTAAACTTCAATCGTAACAAATTATCCTTTCAAAATTCTTCTCAGGTGGCCAACTAACCTCGTACTTATGAATCCTTTTAACCTGGAATTTAAAAGTTTATTTCTAGCCTTTGACTCTTAACACAAACATCCCTCCCCAGAGACCCACACAAACCATCCGTGTTGTCACACTCTGACTGCCTTGGCAATGCTGCTCTGGTGGTGGTTTGTTGTGGGCTTTGTTGTTTCAGGGTTGGGGCTTTTTTTGGTTCTAAACTGCCAGGTTGTCACCCATCAATTTTGGAGCACCCAGTTTCAGGCACAGAGTTAAGGTTTCTATAGCACTAACATCTGAAAACTATTGCTCGCACAGCTGGGGTAAAAGGAAGGCTGATATGGCCACAAAACATTAAAGATGGTAGAACAGTGTAGAAAGAAAACTGCATATTGCTATCGTTATAGAGCTCTCCGCACTATAAAATGCATTTAGAAACAGCCAAGGATACTATAAAATTTCATTCCGGGGCAGAACTCAGCCTTTAGGAGTGCTCTTAGCACAGAAACTGTGTTTGCTTAGTAACCTCATCCAGCTTTCTTCCTTGGAGGAAAAAACTGCTTGAGAATTTGAAGTTTCCCCAACTCTATGACCCAGAAGGAAATAAAACAGGAAGTAAGGCCATACAATCTACATTTGCTTACAAGTTCAAAAACATTTTAAGTTATCAGCTAATCCACACGAGGCACAACTAACTGCACTTTCCTGAGGTCATCCGTGGAGCGCAGTGCAGAGCCAGGCTGGAGCTCTGTTTAACATTCCACTCTGGACATCTTCCTATCTAGCACCGGGCATTCTCTGAAATGTGCCATCTGCTATGCATTAAGCAACGTCAGACACGCCGTCCTCTGCACCAACTGAGTGCCAGAACTCTATCAGAAAGCTTCACTTTGCTTTCGGCTTTCTCCTTAGAAACTTATAAAGTAGAAAGAGTCAACTAAAGAAAACTCATGAGAATTTATGACAGAGAGGATTTGCTACGAACACATTCCCTATTCTCCTTGCTCCCCATAGCGTTACATTACTATTATAAACCCTGAAGCAGATTAAAAATTAAATAACCAGCTTCCCCGCAGCTCTTTAAAACAGAAATTAGACCGTGTTTAATGGGACTTCTTCATTTGAATTAGATTATGGCAGCAGTCGGTTTTTCCATGGTGATGAAATCACCATGCCGAGAAAGTAAGGAGAAACTGCCACCAGGTGAAAACATCCAGGTTTCTAATTGCATATTAAATTGGTGTTTGCATTGACAATCATTACAGCTGCGAGCACTCCGGGTACAGCCCCGAACTCCACTACAAGCAAGTCCCTACAAAACCCAATCAGACGGCAACTGAAACTTAAAAACCGTGAAACTCTGAAACCGATCGTTTTTTAAAAAGGCACAGCGGCAGGATCGCTGGAACTCCGGAAAAGCTCCTCCCCTTCCCTCCTGAAAACATTAATCCGTGTTGGATTACCGAAACTCCTGTTACTAAGTACTCTGCACTGATAGGCAGGTGTTGGGAAACTCATCCCAGGTGTTCCCACAAGTACCTGAGGAGCCCTTAACGGTTCTTACTTACAGTCTCTCCGCATTCCTGGGAATATCCCTCGGTACAGTTTTGAGTCCCAGTCCATGACAATCCACGTTGGAAGCAATACATGTACATTTATGCGGGCATCCTCCAACAGGCATCCAAGTCATGGAGCTCCAAAAGCTCAAGATCGTTCCAAGGCACAGAAACGCACTTCTTCCACCACACAACATGGTTTCTTGGTCGCTTCAGTGGGTATAAAAGTGTGCGCGAACAGCCGGCCCTTAAAGATGAAATGCCTCTAAGAAGAAAGGGAAAAGAAAACAAGAGGCTCTTAGTACAGCCCAAGGGAACCCACCACTGCCATCATCGCCGGAGCACCAGCAAACCTTCAAAGGCGCCCGAGAAGGTCACGTTAGGTGGAAGAAGGTGGGGAACTGCCTTTCGGGCTCAGGTTTCTTTCTGTTATCTACGACCGGTACCAGAAGGCAGATAGTTTAACAGAGCTCGAGCCAGATGCGTCCTCAGATGAAAGAGAACCCGGGAGCGGAGGCAAACACACACAAAACATCCATCGGGAGCGGCGGCAACCTCCGAAACAGCCTCCTCCGCTCCGCACCGCCCCACCTGGGCCGGNCGGGTTTCGGGGTGGAATGTGCGGGCTGGAGGCTCGGGAACCGGCCCCGCCGTTCCCCCTCCGGCCGGGGGGAACCCGCCGCCTTTTGTTCCCCGCGTTCGCTCTCCCCGAGTACCCCCTGGCGGCGGCGGCCGCACCTCGGCCGGGGCTCCCGGGACTCACCTGCACCGGGACCGACACCGCCACCTCCTCCGGGGCTCACCTGCCCGGGGATGTCTGCCGGTGTTCCCGGGGCTCACCTGCACAGGGATATCTGACGGTGCTCACCTGCACAGGGATATCTGACGGTGCTCACCTGCACAGGGATATCTGCCGGTGTTCCCGGGGCTCACCTGCACAGGGATATCTGCCGGTGTTCCCGGGGCTCACCTGCCCAGGGATGTCTGCCGGGGCTCACCTGCACAGGGATATCTGCCCGCGCTCACCCGCACCGGCCCCACTCACCTGTCCCCGCCCGACCATCTCCCGCCCCGGGACCCCGGAGCGGCCGCTGCTGTGCTTTGAGCACTAAGTTAAAGCTTGGCAAAAATTTCTACAAAGACAGAGCAGGTTGCCTGTGCATAGTAACTTCGTCCTGGTTTGGTGCAGTTTAAGAACGCCTTATCTAAGGTGGACCAAAGAAATGCAGCACACCCTGAAAATCTTAGAGCATTTAGAGATTACTTGGAAAGTTGGAAGTCACAGGGGATTAAAATAAAATGCATTTTTGTTAAGTCTTGGTCCATTAAGAGGAAGAGTGTCCCTTTAGTACACCACACACATAGGGACCTCCTGCCCCAAAATAAAGCTGGTGTATCCACATAATTAAAATCTGCCTCTTTCAATACACTTTGTTCCTTATTTTGCACATTTAAAAATAGCTCAAAAGACATGTTTATGCATAACTTACTTGGGAACACAGATACTGTTCTTTACCTACATCACAAACTTGTGGTCCATGACTATGGAGTATAGGCTCTGATCCTGTGGGTAGCGAAACATCTTCAACAAGGATCACAGCCAGCATCACACAAACCCCTCACAACCCTCCAAAGATTTGACAGGGCTAAGTTACTTTAGGACTCTGGTTCTCAAGTTGTGGCCAAAATGTATTCCCAGGGGTTTTCCTACAAACTTAAACATTTAGTATTTTAAGTGAAGGGCTTGTAAAATAGACCACTGTAGGATATTCACCATAGGATATGGACATTGCAGTGTGCAGTGGCACATACTAAATTCATTCCTGGCAACATTTTCTTCAGGTTCTGATTACCAACATTTGGGGTTACCTGAGGCACTCTTGCCCACCTGGATAGCTGCTTCTGCCCAAGCCACTGATGTCCTCTTTTACAGCCAGCAAAGCAATTTATCTGCTGCCTTCTCTAATAAGCAAAGACTTGACACAAGCATTTCCCTGTGAAGGCAGATTTGCCTAAAAGCACAAGCAGGATCACAACCTTCACCATTCCTAGTCTTCACCCAAAAAAACAAGAAAGTGATTTTTCTCATTTAATAGTGAATTATTTACATGAGAAACTACATTTGTATATCGAAACCATTTTGATCAAGCCATAAGATTGAATCACTTGCATGACAACTCAAAGCTCAGTGAAGTCCTTATATAGCATATCCAATATGAGAAGGCTCAGGCCAAGTGACACCAGGTCTGAAAATGCCCAGAGGGACTCAGCTGTCACCCCTTCAAGTGGCTGCTTTATGCCACTGCAGGAAAGATTAGAAAACACTATCCCCCCATCTCTCCCAAATCCACAGAACCCAAGAGCTTGGGGAAGTGTGTGTCATTCTGCTTGGATCCCCATATCAACCTCTTTCCTGGAGCAAAAGGCAGAGGGATATAACTTCAAACCAGCAGCATGAACAGATGAAGTAGGGGGCAGAGCCACAACAAAGCCTTACAGTGCCCGAAGCTGCAGTGATAACCACAAGGGCCTGAACCACATCCCTCTCCTTTACCTCTCGAGAGGGCAAAAGCCCAGGCAGCTCTAGGCATGTCACTGACACTCAGCACTATCTATTCTGAGGCAAGAACCCTCCCTCAAGTGTTAGTCTACAAGAGATCAGCTCTTGAACAAGGAACAGCTGGTTCAGACCAGGCAAGACAGAAATCACACTGCTTAGGAAGACAAAGTACTGCGAAGGCTCTGAATCTGCTCCACACAGACTGACAGTGTCCACCCTTAGCTCGTTCAGCAGGGAAAATGCTTTGGTTGGAACCTGACTTTCCTTGGCTGCCAGGAACAATCATTCCAAAGAAAGGCTTTTTTCCTGTTCTGCTTTACTAGGAAACATCCTCCCGGGTACAAAGATGGCCATAAAGAGAAGCACACACCCCTCACCTCAGGATGGAGGGACAGAAGCAGTGGGATACTAAATAAATATGATTACAGGTCATGTAAACATTACTGATGGTATTTTTTATAAATGTTTATCTGTGATCAATTTCAAATTCTAAGAAATGCTGAAACCCCCCCCCAAAACCAAATCAAAAACTAAAACCTCTTCAATACTGTCATGGAAGGCCGTAGGTATATTCTGTGCTTCACTGCTAATCCCTCACAACATTTCCTGGAAAAAGACAAGTGAAGCAGACTAAATGGCAGAAAAATAGATAAGCTGAAAGCCAAGCCTATCCTTGAAATATATTTGTTATAAAAATTGAGAGGCACATTTTCCTACACTCCAGTTAAAATAACTCTCCAAAGGAGATGGCCACAGTCTCAAGACTATGTGAAGCAGAGTGTTACCTCTGCTGGTTTTCCTTCACACACACACTATGACTTCTGGCTCAGGGCAGTTGCCAGAAGCTGGCAAACAAGTCCCTGTTCATCTCTTCATACGGGTCTGGCAGAGGTCAGTACAGCATATGTTACACAAAACTACACAAAACCACAGATTACAGAACAATTTGAATATATAAAGTGTTTATTTGCATTTATCCCACCTTAGACAAGTTATTTTTAGGAACCATCTAAAGCTGGACAGCTTTTATCTATAGTGTTTCCTCAAGTATTAGACACTACCAACATTTCCATATATGTAAAACCCCTTACAAACAAGATGACTATCAAAGGTGTGCTGTCTGCTCAGCAGGGATTTAAATCTTGCCTGCTGCTTCTGCAATAAAAATTTTCTCTTAGAAAATGAGTTGTTCACTACTTAGAACACCTTTGCATCAATTTGAAAACTGATTGTTTAGTACATAAATATTTTTATTTAATCTATTTGTTTTCAAATAAGAAAAGAGGTAGGTTTGCTTTTTTACTCCTAGCATGGGAGAATATTTACTAAGCAGATGCTCAGAGTATAAATACATTCAAGCAGTGCTGTCTCTCCTAAGTACTTCTAGCTGACTTCTCTCTTGAACCCACCATTGATATCCTCACAAAATCCATCAGTACCTCCACCTTGCAGTTTAGGAGAGCTGAGTTCTGGGAGCAGGGTGGACAAATCCAGACCATGCTGGCAGCTGCTTGGGGAGAGATAAGAGCAGGAAAATTCCTTCTTCTAGACAACTTTGACCTTCCAACAGACACCCTTCACAAAATATGCAAGCACAAGTGTTTGCAGTTAATTTCAAGATAAATTACATGGTGTGGCATCCATAACGTCACCGTGTCTCTGGTCGGGGACTTCCCGGGTAGTTTTGCATGTGCACACGCTGGGAAGGAAGTGTGACAAGTCTGAGAAACACAGGACTGCCTGCACTGGGGGTGTCCATGTGGCCTGCACATGTGCAGCACATCTGGGCGCTCCCAAACGCTCATCCTTTTTGAATTCACAACCACCAGTTGTTTAGAGGCCTGGTGGGAACTGGTCAGCTGGGTGAAGTCCCGAAAAGTGAAAGGTTACGGGCAAAAAATAAGACTCATTAAAGGAATCCAAACAAGGTAACCTGGTTCAAGCAACAAAAGGCCAGCACAGAACCCCACAGTGCAGGGCTACCTGCACAGCCTCCACCATCAGCAGCCTTAACAGGGAGAGTGGAGGGGAAATGGCTAATTTTGATCACTTCAAAGGAAGCAATGTTATCCTACCTCCCCGAATAGCTCCAAGAGGAGCTCTCAGGCACATCTGACACATCACTTAATGCCTCGTCACATGATGGAGCTGATGTGCGCTCACATCAAACCCCGCCTAATTTTAAAGTCACTGATGCAATCCTTTGGGAAGCAATGACATAGACCAAGTTAAATAGAGTCCCTCAGTACATTCCCTAAAAAGGACATAAAGCTCCACTTGGGTACCCTGTCAATGCTGAGGAATTTGAGCTCGATTTTTTATTAGAAGCCAGAAATAGGTTTAATATGACAGATGTCAATATTGCCACGCTGTGTCAGAGCACGTCGCACCGAGCACACAGCGATGCTCCAGGACACCTCCAGTTCCCGGAGCGGAGCGGTGCCGGCCGTGCCACCCGCGCAGGCAGAGCCTCGTGGTGTCGCGGTGCCCTCTCGTGGTCCCACCAAAGGCTCGGGAAGCGCCGTCACACCCACCTCATGCCCAGGGGATCCTTATCTAGGGCGTTTGGAAAGGTTACATTTGAACGTGTGAGACTTAAAAATGCATATTCGGCCAAAATTACAGCCAGTATATCCAAGAGGAAAATGAGAGTAGCGCTAAGAAAAATGGATTCAATTAATGCTGAATCACAGTGCTTTTCATTTTAAGTTTATCTGAGCCCTCAGAGGTTTAAGTTTCATAAAGATACCGGTATTTTCTGCTCCAGTTTCAAAAGGAAAATTGATTGTCAATTAAACACTGAATAATTGCCTTTATAAAGTTACTTTTGCGTTAATTTGTTAGCCAGGAAAACATTTTGTTTTCTTTGTTAAGAATGTATTAAGCCGAGCAAGCACTGTTTTCATCTGTGCCTTTGTTGTTAAATATTACACTTATTGTAATAAACATGAGCTACTCTTAAAATACTCTAGCCATAAAATTAAAACAGCCAGCATATCTAAGACACTACTGAAGGCTACTACTCATTGTGAACTGTTAAATGAATTAGAAAGTCTAGTAATGGGAGGAAACTTTATATTTCTCTTGAACAGATTAAAAATGAATATCGGTAACGAGTGCACCTTTACTCATAAATCCATTTCCATTGTGAGATGTGGCCATACAGATTTATGGCACTGTGTCCCCTGGCACACTGCAGTCACCACACACCAAGTGGTCAACTTTGAGCAGCAAAGACTTTGAGAAGGATTTCTGCCACTCAGAGCAGGACCCCCACATATAGTGATTATGTAGAAGATCACAAATTAAACTTAAACCATCTATTTTGTCTCTTGATTAGCTTCAGAGAGAGTTGCAATTGCCCTTGAAATTTGGAATTAGTTTATTCTGCCAGTTTAATTCTAATAATGGATAGTATTCAATTTGCTTGCTCCTTAATCTAGTTCCTAATCTGCTGCTGCTCAGGTAGTGCAAGTCAAACTGAGAAGGACCAGCAAGTTAATTGACTGGCACCGAGGTGGGATCATGCACCTCCACTGCTGCTGAAAACATTTTAAATGTGTTAAAGAATTTTAAATTACAGCTTATAGGTAAGTAAAGAGTAGTTCCACTAAAAGCTTAGTAAATTAAATTAGGTTCTTCTATATTAGATTTGTATCACACAACATCAACAACTTAGAAAACCTTCCATGTTACATCCCCTCTGGTGCCTCCTGTGCCATATATTCCATCAGCTATAGAGCATTAAGTATTGACTCACCTCTGTCTCACAGCTCACATCTTCTGCTTCATACTCAGCATTTCAGTAAATGAAAGATAAAAGGAAAAAAATGCAAAACAAGGCCTATTTTTACATGTTTTTACCACAAAAAATCTACCTGACAGATAAGCATTTTGTTCTTAAAGTCTAAAATCAATAAGAACATGGCTTGCATATAGCAGGCAATATTCAAGACACTTCATTCTGTTTGCAGGGCATATGATGCTTCTGCAAGGAAGTACTGAATTAGTTGGAAAATCTAAATAATTTAAATGCTTATGGAATACATAAAAGGCTAAGGAGGTCATAGAATGGCACCCTTTCAGGCTTGAGGGTGTTACTTTTGATGCAGGGTAAAGCAGCTTTTGGAAATGGATGAGAGAGCAGAGAGGCAAAATTTATAATCTGTTTCTGTATATGAAACAGTAATTCTTTAGCTAGAGCTTGTTTTGTTTCAGCTAGAAACTGGCAGTAAGCAATTTTCAGAGATTCTGCATCAGATGCCATTTAGAGTGGGTTTTGGTTTGGTTGGTTTTTTGTTTTGCTTTGGGGTTTTTTGTTCATTTGGGTTTTTTGAATTCAAGGCATAATAACTTCATTATTCATGGCTGTCTACACCAGCAGTTGTTAAAAGATCCCAAAGAGTTAGAGAAGCATAATGACAGGTACAAATTCTAATACAGGCTTCTAACTCAACCATTGAAGTGTATTAAATGGAAAAGTTATCAGAGCAATAGTCCCAAAATGAATATTGCTCTTGGACAAGAGCTACAACCTCCATTCTTTGGGACAAAGCAATCCCTTAGATAAAGGCTATCCGCTTCATAACCCAAATAAAGTTCTCAATATTTGACTACTTTCTTAGTTTGAAACCCAAACCAGAAGGATGGAGCAATATATACCTATTACACTAACTAAGGCCTTTTCACATGGACAAAGTATTTATTGTCTTAGACTGTCTTGAAGGACAAAACTAATCTGAAAATCTTGGCAGCGTTGCAGCAAATAAAGCCTTCAAAGCTGTTATTAATCACCTGTGTATTGTGATTGAATGTTATTAGCACTTGCACAGAGAATGAGTGATGCCATTGCCACAACATGAAACGTTCCATTACCTCACCAGGGATGGCTCACAGTTCTCCATGTCTCAAGAACTGTCTGGTTTTGAAAAATAAGTGGCTACCTAGAATTTTTGCTTCAGAGACACAGCAATAGAAGTTAAAATGTCATTTAGCATGTGCTGGCACCAGAGGTTCAGGTCTTCCTCTGTTCGTAATAGTGGTTCCCTCTCCCTGACATTGAAGAGTTTTCAATAACAGCAGAAGTTTAAAAATATGTTCAGCACAATGCTTAGGCAGCTAAATCCCTGTGATGCCAACATACTCACATTAAAAAATTCTTTTGAGTACAGAAAGGAAATATCTAGTGCTTAAAGCAGGAACCAGAAAACCTGGATTTTGTTTTTGTGTTACTTAGGGGCTGTGACCTTGGCAAAGCAGCCTCCTGGCCTCCATTTACTGGTTTATAAAGATTTATAATGCACACAAGGTTATAGACCAGTCTGAGCTTTACAAAGCATGTTTCAAGTATTATTTTTCTGTCTAAGCTAAAGTCTACATTAAATATAAAGAACTAGAAGTATTTTGTAAATATGCAATGTTTTATTAATGTGAACATTTTGTGGTCTTTTGACAGTAGAAAATTTTTCTCCCTTATGAATGTGTTTAATGGATATGGTAATTGAAAGCAAAGGCCTAGAGAAAATTCCAACTTTTCCCTGTAAGTGCTTACATATGTATGTACATTGATCTGGACAGCTGTAGAATAGTATTTTTAACACTATTCTTCAATATCTGCTCTAAACACTGCAGGAAAGGGGTGGAAAGCCAAAGAATGAAGGATCTGAAAGTCTTCTATTGAATTTTTCTGCTTCAAAAGCTTTGCATATCTAGTTCATACATTTGGGGGATTGTTTGCTTGTTTGGGCTTTCTAATTCCACATTCCCAAGCCCCAGGAGGAAAAAATCCAAACCAAACACCACCAAACCAAAGCCAGTACAAGACATTTCCCAGTGAAACCAGCAGGACAATCCACTGACCAGCCCCCTGGACAGGGCAAAAAGGATTTGTCCAATTTGTAGTTTGCACAGGCTTTTTCACAGTTTCTTCCACACCAACAGTTGGAAAGAAAACTGTAAAACGGTTTTTCCAAGGTATTGGAATTGAAGTTCTGGAGTTTGATCTTTCATTTTTTATAGAAGATTAGTAAACCCAGTGGAATGAGAGCAGACTGCATCCAATATGGTTGTTCACTGGAAAGCCAAACACTGCTGATTTAATGAAGTTCATAGACACAAGAGACTCAAAAGTGTTACTTCAACTCTTGTTTCCACTTTCAGACTGATCTGCTCGGTCATTTGAAATTTTAAGAGAGTTAAACCATTTTAAAAGTACAAATGAAACCCTTAAATGTTAACATCCCCCATATTAAGATCAGCAGATAATGTATTTGGCCTAGGAGTAACACTTGGGGTTAGGGTTGTCTTTTCTCAAGTCACTTGGAATTGTCTGGAAACATTATTTTTAAAGTGAAACTATGTTTCCTTTAATCAACATGCAAACATATGGAGACAAAAGAAGTAATTTAGAAAATAAAGCTTCTCTTTCTGGTGGCAACTGTTAAAATTTACCTTGAAACCGAAGGGAAAAAAAGAACCATGTCTGTCAGCCACTCTCAGGCTTGTAGGGACACACAAGCTCTGAAGATACAGCTCGAGTGCATTTTGGAGTCAAACTCTTTATTATGTTCCACAAAAGCAGTTCTGGGAGACTAAGCCACATTTCTCCCACTTCAGAAAAATGGAGAAGGCATAAAAGTAAAGGACAGGGGGAAAGATATGCAGAATGAACAAGGCCAGGACCCCGAATGTCACAGCCCAGCGAGGCCTTGCACACAGCTGACACCACAAAAAATGACATGATATCACTGGGCCACATTAAAGGAGTCCACTAATCCAGGGGTGTTACAATCAACCTCCAAATCCTGCAGCACCAGGGGGCACAGAGAGGGCAGAACAGCCTTCACATGATATGCCAGGATCCTGCCCTTGAAACAACTTCCAGAGAACTCCAACAGATGGGGGGTCTATCATGTCTAGTAAGGCTGATTTCAAATCCATTTTAATTTTGTAACCTCATTCACTGTCACTGTGGGAGAAATAGGACAGAAATCTTGAAATCATAAAACTTTATGTGTGAACTATCTCAGGATTCCATTATCTAATCCCTTTTCTATCATTTTCTCTTCAAGAGATACTGGTCCACTTCATGATTGACCCTCGACAATCCTCTTCACAAACAGAGCACAAATTACTAAAAAAGGCCCTATGCAATTAACCTTTTACTTCTTTACATTATGACTTGAAAAATTGATTACCAAAATACCAATTCAACCGACAGTGACTCTAAAACCTGACTTCACAGTCAGGATCATCTCTAAGCATGAGGTTTTGTGCCTTAGAACAAATACCCCCTTATATTCCATTAAGAGAAGTCTAATGCTATTGTAGATTACTTTCTCACTTACAATAGTCTAAAAAAATTGTTCCCTTTCTTTAAAATATCTTTCACTGGACCTTGCACCTTCTTTATTGTCCTTCATATACAATCGTATGCCTTTAAGTACAAGAAAAAGCAAAACCCATATCACAGATGGAATTGTTTTCCAAGATGTTGTGCAGAAAACATATTTGTCCTTTGCCAGAGCACCATCCTCACAATTAAGAGCTAAGACAGGAAATTATGTTAGTAAAGGCCACATTTCAGTTTCCATGTATCGTTAAAAATAAAAATTGAGATTTTTGTCTAGAAAAATATAAAGGAAGATAAGTTAATAGAGACCAGTAGGTCAGAATTGGTAGCTGCTGATTACTTTATATGGAACACACAAACCAGATCATCACAAATGATGATCCAAACAAAAAACTCCAATCAGATGCATGCAAAACTGCTAATGATAATAATGAAAATAAGGCAGTTGTGGTTCAGACTTGCTGGACACTTGACCAAAACCATATTTCCAAGCCATAATTTTATTTTGAAGCAACCTCTTCCCCATTTCTTTCATGCTGAAAATACTAAATTCTCTTTTTAGTAACAGTGGTCTATTCCATTAGTTTGATGCAGGTTGTTTGAGAGTAACTTGATGCNTTCTCTTTTTAGTAACAGTGGTCTGTTTGAGAGTAACTTGATGTACTTTTTGGTTTGGGTTTTTTTTTTTTAATAAGCCAAGTAATTTCCCAGTGATTTTCTGGAATCATCACAAAATTGTTGAGCCCACTGCAAATCAGAGACAAATCCTGGACTGAGAGTAGCCTTGATATCATGGAATCATTTGAGCATTACATAATTCTTATCTCAAAAAAAATCAAAACATCTGTTTATTTTGTACTGGTTGAGTATTGAATTTTAAGTTTCAATACAACTGCTACAAGTCTGGCAACAGCCTTTTTCCTTCATAACCCCTGTCAAACCATAAAAAAATATTTACAACTTAAAATCATTATTTTCACTCTCATCATTAGTGTGATTTTTAATTCCTCTCCCCTGCCATTTTTCCTTGGCCAATGGCACTTTTGGTCACACTTGGCAGGGTCCATTGCACATGGCTCCCCCTTCCAAGTGTTTGGTGTTCCAGGGAACACAGCTCACCCCTGCCAGAGCCAGGCTGGGATAACACAGCCCCTGCATTAGGGTTCTTTGTGCCACAACAGCTTTGCCTTTATCCTGCACCAGGTGGGGAGTACAAAATACCAGCTGGTCCACTTGGGCTTGGTATGGAACTCTCAGAAATGGGTGGAACAGGAGACTAATCAAGACAAGGGACTAAACAAGCATTAACTGGGGAAGATTTGAGGGAACAATAGCAAGGTAGCTTTTCATCTGGGTAGAAAATCCAAAATATGTGACCACAAAAAGGTAGCAAGAGAGTTATGTTACTAGGTATTAAGGTGGACTAATAAAGTGAAAAGTAGTTGCTGCAGGAAGCCTGGATTAGTTTATCTGATAAACTGCTCACTCTCGATCAGTTTATGATGTAGATTTTTCCACCATTTTATTGTTGTACAACAGCTTCCTTATGCCAAAATGTAAGTAGTACCTTCAGGAATTGGGACAGAATTTGTCTTTGTTAAACAGGCAACCTGGAACAGGTTCAAGTGCATCAAGTACAATTTTATCTGGTTAGTGGGAATTTTTCTAACAAGATAATTACTGAAGTAGCATTTCTAGAACCCAGAACAGCCAGGAGACAGATTTAGCAAATGCTAAACAAAGGCATTGGAGTTTTAGTTAGAAATCTGAACCGTTCACTTCTCCATTCCACACAATCATGGGAATTTTTTTTTTTTTGACCCAGTATTTTGGACTTGAAATCCTTTCAGTGTAATTAGGCAGAGTAAACATGCAGGGGGAAAGGCCAACTCATAGAACAGAAGCGTTGTTTTGGATTTTTTAATCAGAACAACATAGCAATAACTGGAAAATAACCAAATATCTTAACTACACTTATGATTGACATCACTGGTTACTCACACCTTAATTCTATTCCTTAGGATATAAATCATTACTGCCTAAGTATAAAAGGCCAAGAACCCTGGCTGTTAATTTTTAGCATTATAGTATCGACTTCCACTATTAAAACTCAATATTATCTTGATTTATCCCTCCCACATCATTTTTCCAGTGTTCAGCTAACATCAGTGCCTAAAATATGTGCAAGATACATACTAATTTCAAAATTCTGCTGTAGGCTAGACACATTCAAATTCCCACCCAATCTGTTTGCTATTAGGGCAGTGCCTCTCTCAAGAATGCTTCTAGACAAGCCAGATTGAGCTGTTATGATCACAAACATTTCTGCAGAGCCTGGCATCACATTTTAATACCACCACATTTTTGTGATGACAAATTTACCAAGTCCACATAAAGCCAGCAGGAAATGTGCCTTTTTTAGGCATGTACATTGAGGCAGCACTCAGGCAAATTAAACAGAAATGTTTCCCTTCTCTGTGTTCACCTTGGTCCTCACTGGTGTCCCAAGGGCCTTATTTCATTTTAGAAGGACATTCCCAGCAATGCCAGAGCATCTCTGCATGTCACTCACCAACCACTTGGTCACCCAGTGCTATCACTGCCATCACCTACTTGATAAGTTGTGTGTTTAAAACCATTAGAAAGTAAGAGATTCAAGCCAGGTATCAGGGGCTCACGTGCAGTTTTCCTGAGCTGACATTTATTATTGCCCAACTAGAACAAGCTGGTCTTTAATTCTGGGTTGTTGCCAATGCATTGTTTCATCCTGGGTGTGCTTGTGATTTGATTGATTTTATAAAAAAAATGTCATTGAAGACTGGGCAGAGTGGGGAGAAAAAAGGCTTCTGAAAACTCAAACCATAAGCACACTGTTTATACCACCTTAGAGCTGTGTGATCATTATAATGCCCTGCTCTACTTCATGCATTTCCTTAGACAACATTAAATCTCTAAAAAACCCCAAAATACTGGTGTACACAGAACTAGGTAGAAGGGAATGCTGAGACCAAAGACTCTTATGCACATTCAATCCTCCCTACAAGAACTAAAACTATTTTAAAATAAATTTCATCAAGTTCCCCATGCTGATAGCACATGTTAGTACCACAAATATGATTCTTTCATATCTGAACATCAGTTTCCCTGAGCTGCACAGAGTGATGCAATTGGGAATTATTTTTCTGTGACCTCCAGAACAGGCTTTAGGTGCTGTAACCTCTGGCTCATTTTCACATTCTGCCCTCTGCAATAGATGGAGAAGTTAAAGAGAATGATGACCCACAATGTAACAAAGTCACAATGAATTTTCAACACCCAGAAGGGTTGAAACTCTGAACCAACCTACACATTTTATTCAAGAGCTTCATGTCAGCCACCCTGAGATGGTGCTGAGCTCCAAGAGATGAATAAAGTTGAATTTAATGCCATTAGAGCTGGAACTTTCACCTCTGAAAACAACTTTGTGCCTTATTCTTTGCTGCTGCAAAACTAAATACCAAGAAGTTCATTCTGCTCTGACTGCACAGATCATTTGTCAGGGTAAACAAAGGCATGAAAAAACCCAAACTAAAACTGAGCTGTATGTTCCATATGGACACAAATATTCCAGAGGAATCATCTAGACAGCAAGTGCTACAGACAACATGGCAAAGCTCGGGATTCAGAGTTTGCTTTTTACTCTTCTGACCATCACCTCCCAAAGAAAGAATCCTCCCCTTATATCTGGGAAACTACACAAAAACTAAATTTATAATCAATATTTGGAAACATTGTTCAACCAGTTTATTAGTGTCTCCAAAGGCTTTGTAGAAAGAGAACTTGAATTGTATAAGCTTATGAAATCACTCATCCAAATTAATATGCATTAAAACTATAGGGATTTTTTTCTTCAACCTCAAAGTTTTTGGTGTTATAATTAAGAAAAAGATTAGTTCTTCCTATTGAATTTCATTATAAAAAGTATAATTGAAAATTTAAGATCCCTGGCAATAATGAAACTACTCTAAGAAATCACAAAGAATGTTTTCAGAGAGCAGCACAGTTACAAAAGGCAGACTAAGAAAAACTTAACCATGATGAAATATGTTAAGCTGTATACTTTGAGCATTACTTGTATATACAGACATAGAAATACTCAGATTTTGTATTAGGCCTCCTGACCCATTCCATAGAATTATTGCCAAAATCTCTCTTAAGTGTTCTGGATCTGCTTAATGCAAATATTTTGATTGTAATTATTGATTACTTGCCTTGTTTTTCAGATCTTGGAGAGCTATTTTCCTTAAACTTCTTTAAAATTAAGAACTCCAACATCTGTAAGAATACTTTTATTCAGGCTGCAAGTAACTTCAAGAAGCAAAAAGAATAGTTTTTCAAAGTTGGGGGGGGTTTATGGCTTTTTGTGTGGATGTTTTTTAGTGGTAGTTTTTTGCTTTATTTTTTAACCATTAAAGTTGTATTTTACTTTGTTAATTACCATAATTTCTTTACCAGTTCAATGCTCATCTGTCAAATTAAATGCACTACTCCAGTTTGCTATTCAGATAATGAATACCTAAAGTTTCCCTTGAACAATATATTCCAAGTTCATTGCACCTAAATTACCTGCCTCTAAACTACTTTGACCTGAAAAATTTTAGGCTCAAACTCATGAACACCTACATGTGCACACTGTTTATTTTTACACATGAAAAGAAGAAATCTTGAACCATTACTCATCTTAAAGTGCTTTTCGAAATTGGATAACAATCACTTAATGGTGCTACTGAACTGCAGAGAAAGTTATCAGCCCATTTAATCCATTAACCAATAGAAATCTGCATAGTAATTTAAGCACCCATCTACATCAGCTTTGGAAGCCTCCGTGGTGGAAAATCTCATAATTTTCACTACCTTATAGATATTTACTGTTGTATTTATTTCCTGTAAAAACCAAAGCCCTGAGACTCATTTTAAAATGGAAACCAACACATCACCTATGAGAACAGAAATCAATACCTTAACTAGATCTTTTCACAATTTCTACTAAGTCAATTTTGTCCCATATGACAAGGCAAAGAAGTGACAGAAAAATCGATTTGTTTCTTAATTTGTGCACTCACTGCCCTGATAATGATAATTTTGATCTATTTCATTATGCTCGATACAGGCTGTTTGTGGTCAGGGCCCATCACAGTAATACAATACTAGAAATTTAAGACTGTTTTTCTTCACCCAAAATATTTAGGGAACTATACAGACTAAAAGCACAAGGTATTTAGCTTTTAAAGGATTAAGGAGTGACAAGATAGTAACAATAATGAACAGCCACTGCTCTTTATGGATATTTAGTCATCTATCACTGGTTATCAACAATGCTCACTGAACTTTAGGAAAAGATAACGTTTTGAAGCCCCTTTCAATTCCTGCCTCCAACAGCTGCTCTCCCCACCACAAAGGGCTCTCCCAGCTCAAGCTCATTCCCTTTGGAGCATTTTGATGAGCACAAACTTCAGGAATGGATTCAGCATTTGAAATACTGCCAGCAGCAATTCTCTTCCTACCTTTGCTATTTCTTTAGTTTTATGCTACAAACCTTCTCAAGGCTCAGTTCAGTGTAGGTGAGTCCCCACGGTGAGTTTGGCAGGTGCCAGGTTAGTCAGCACCACAGAGGTGGTTTTGGGGAGGCAGGGGAGGGTGTTCTCACATCCCACAGCTCTGCGAAAATCTCGCCTTGGCACAGACACTGCCACAGCTCAGGCCCAAAGCTTCATCCCTGGGCCAGTAATTTACATTTTACAACCTCATTCTTGGGACAGGGAATTTCTAGGAATGAGCTGTAACAGCTTAACATGCTGCAAGACACAGGCAAAGTGCTCTCCAGATGTGACTCAGTGCCTCCCACCCCAAGTGAAGAGCACGGGCTGTGCTGCTGTTTGCATCCCACCCCAGAGCTTTGGGCTGCACTCAGAGCAATGTCACAGCTCCACAAACTCTTGGACTCGTGTCTTTTTACATCACTGCAGCATCTTCTTGAAGAGCAGCATTTGTTACAATAGCACAGAGCTCTTCCACGATCTCATGTTCAGGGGACAACTGGAACAGAAAGGTCCTGATGCTGAACTGTTTTAGTGCATAAATGCTGTTTAAACTGAAACAATCTGTCCTCAAAGGGGCACAACTGTTTTTCACTTCTCACCTGAGCAGCACACCAGTGAGGTCAGAGAACTGGGAAACATGGCCCAAAGTGAAGTGGAATAGGATCATGAATGGCAAGTCAAGAAGCACAGCAGGAGCTTTGCATCAGTCCTCTGTTTAAACTACCATTGGAAGAAAACCTATTATATAAGGAGAGACACTCAGAACAACATGAGCCTTACAGAGCAATAACAAAAAAGACACCGAAAGGCTCAGCTTTAGCACTAAATCCTGCCCCAAGGTAAAATTAACTCAATATACTACTAAAGGCCACATCTTCTGTAATAACAACCCCACCAAACCCAAGTAATAATAATGGCATTCGGAAAGAGAACATGTGTATGGCTAAATATTGCCATAAGGTAGCTGCTTTAGGCCAAATTATGTTATGGTGTTTTCTTTCAAAACATTCAATTCAACAAAGATTAGATACTTGCTACTCACTCATTTTTCACACACATTTTTCAGCTGAGACTCTGCTGCCTTCAGATGTATGAACTTACCCCTATAAGAAAAACTTACCTGGAAAAGGAGCTAACTAGTAGTAGATCTTCATTTAATGACATTAAAATTAGCAGAATAAGCTTTGGAAATTTCAAGCTGAAAAAAAAAAAGCACTTTTTTCTGTGATTATGGTAGTCCATTTATACTGCTGTCAGATTAAGACATACCTGCTTAACTCAAGCTGAAGCAACTAACCAGAGTTGAAAGACTCCTGTTTCTCTGCTCTGTCTCATATCAATTTCAACCAGCAGAAACTGTACCTGCTAATTCCCTTATACTCCAGGATGTGGCCAACAGCTGCTGGCCATTCTGTCTTCATGGACTTCCTGACTTGACATTTTTTCCCCCTTCCATTTCAGATGTGATTTTTTTATAGCCATAAATGAATGTTTGGCATAATAAAAGCATGATTTGTAACTTCTGGTAAGACTTAAATCCATACATGAAATCTAAAACAATTGTTACTGACAACCCACAGACATATCAGGAAGACAAGACCGGGAAACATTCCAGAACCACCTCCAGGAAGGAGCCACAAAACTCACATTAACAGGATGAACAAGGTACATACATTTGCTATAGAAAGGACAAACTTGTCAGAATATTTTGACTTTCCTTTTGAAGCCAGTTGTTCAGCCACCAAGGTATCCAACCTCACTCCCTAAAACAGCTCCTCTAAACCCAGTCAGTAAGAATTATGTTTAATTAGGAACTGTGTGTTGCCTTCAGTTTTGTTATTAAAAACAACTGAGGATGGAAAGCATTGCTTATCTTGCCTATGTTTTAGTTATTTTGACTCGGTGTGGTGGGTAGATGTAGTTTAAGACTATCTGAAATTGTAAGAATCATACACAGGAGATAATCCAGAGTTCTCATTTTGGAAAAAACGCCTAATAATAAAGAAAGCCCCACAAACTCCACATCATTCTCATTTTTTCTTATTAACACATAATAATTCCTGTGTTACTGAAAAAAATTTGTTAATCATGTTATTGAAGAACACTGAGTAAAACTGTGCCAGGTGCTCCTCAAGAATATTTGTCCCTTCCTGCACTAAAAAACACATTCAGCATGCTTATCAAATTTAGGGCCAAATTATGTCATTTTCATGCCATCTCAATGTTTAATAGGATCACTGATGTTATTTATGGAAAGACTCTGCATATGGCATTACACCTACATGAATTCTGAAGTACAGTTTCAGGAGTCCATTTTAGTTTTAAAGTTCAAATTGGGTGAAATTTCAGCTTCGAATTAAAACCAGCTGGATTCCTATAGACTGGAAAACACTTGTCAAGTCCATACTGCCACATCATGTTGCAGGACATGCACAAACCTTAGTAAACTTACAATGTTTGAAGATTTCAATGAATTCTAATTAATTACTAGGATAAATAGCTTTCCTTTTTTTTTTGACTAGTAACAGCTAAACAAGTGCTGAGTGATGCATGTTGCCATCAAAAATGTTTGTACAGTAGCCTGAGTATGAGAAATTATCCCAGAAGGCTGTAGAGAAAAGTGACAACAAGAGTTATTGCTTCAACTCCTACTAACATCATAAATCAGTGTCTCCAAGTATTCCATCTGAATGATGCAGCTCTAATCAAAGGAAGGAATCAAAGTAGCTCCAGAAACGCTGAGCCTAAAATTCCTTTACTTCCACACCAGAGATGCTGGAACTCCCAGCAGGGAACTGCAGCATGTGGTGAGTGTCCCAAAAACACCAGCTGAAGGTGTTGATTGTCCTACAGAACACGAGTTTGGTTTTGTGTCTGACTCAGATGCCTGAGCACCTGTTCCATAATGCACTTGGTGCACATCTGCCACCTCTGCTTTGCAGCAACAAGTCACATTTTACTCTTATCCAGCAGAATCCAAACCTCCTGCTCACAACACCCATCTCTACTGCACACCCACTGCCTGCTGACCCCTCCCAGTGTCTGCTCCTGCCACTGGGCTCAAACCATTTGGTTTTACACACTCAGCTGGTGCAGCTGCCTGAGGAACAGACTCCTCTGGCTTCGTCAACTTTCCTTTTTTTTTTGACCAAGATGAGCTTTGTAGGATGGTCCTGCCTTTTGTGAGGTATCAGCTCCACAGTGGTTGTTGGGGAGGACGAGTTCCCTCATTTTGCTGTGGAATAAGACCATACACAAGGAATGGGGAAACAAACAGGTAACAGAAGCACATGGGAAATCAGAAATCAGAGGTGGCAGGAGGTATTTACAGCTCCTCCAACCCCGTTATCCACTTAGCACTGATTGATGAAGTTGCTCATTCACTTGGATATTTTGGTCAATAGCCCAGAGCAATCAGACAGTGGAGCATCTCTTGCACTCCTACTTTGTGTGTGCAACTGTTTAACTGCTACAGCATTTACATTCAATACAACTGTCCAATAACCAGCAAATAACTAAGATACCTCACATGCTTTTCAGCTTCAGTGATAAGGGCAAGCAGTTAAGTTCTCAGATCATTCCATTCCTCTAATTACTGATGAGTGTGTTACTGGTACATCTTGGGGAAAGACAAAAAAAGTCATTTTATTTCCTCCAAGCTCCCTTTCCTTTCTGAGGAACACCCAGCAAAGCCAGCTGGCACTCACACACTCTCACCAGTTATTGCAAGACAAATGTTTACTTCCTTTATGGAGTGCTAAAGTAGCACATCAGTGACAGCTTAATACCAGGACCAAAAGCAATTTCCTGGAGAAATCAAAAAGTAACCTTGATTAAAACAATCAAGGCTCAGTTTTGAGACACTGAGTTATCAGCTGAAACAAGAAAGACTAGAATTGAGTTCAAATTTATTTCTTTTCTTCAGTAGCATCCTGGATTTCACTGAACAGGAAAATCAAGTTTCTGTTAATTAACTACTTGAGAATTTAACTGCTGTGTTGCAGCTCAATAACACTCAGTGCTGATTCAGAGGTCAGTGTAGTTGGATTTTTCTAACCTTGATTTTTCACAACAATCTACTTCTCATTCTAATAGATTTAGGAGTTTTTTGTGTTTCTTAATAGTCATGAATAATCATCTCCTAATGCTGGGAAGATTTCTGTTGCCCTATTATCTAATATAGTTGTGAGTCTAATTTTCAGAACACTCTTATCCAGGTTTGACCTCATAAGCTTGGAATACAACTACAGGAAACTTAAGTTCCATGGGGATGGGAAAAACAAACAAGCAAACAAAACAAATAAAAAGCAACTAAACAGAAAAGGACAGTGTTTTTAACTGTAAAACATGAAAAAATGATCAAGTTCTACTAAGGAATATCCAGCTAAATAAGATTTCTCACAACTGATGCAGACCCTCTGCAGTTCATTTCCCCCAACTCTACCAGAAAAAGCCCAAACCTCCATCCAAAAGTAGCTGCAAAACAGCACAGCTTAAAAACTTATTATCTTGGAATATACCTAAAATCAAAGTCAATACAGACAAAAGCACCCCAAAATATTAAACCCTTCAAGTACTCACACTCACTATTTCTTCTGGGTTTTTTTTGACAGCTTAACAGCTTCTGAGACACTTTGATCCCTTGCCAATTGCTCCCTTTCCCTGATCCATGCCAGCTTATTGCAACCTTTCCTTGGTCTTCCAACCTCCCATTTTCTTAACTTCCTTACCTTTTAGTTTAAGGTTTGCTGTGGAATATGGAGACATTACATATACACATCTATGCTTCTGTTCTTGCTCTATAGCAGAAGTATTTTGCCACCTTTTCTGTAGTAACTCTGTTCTTTCATGCATTTTACAAGCTGAAATGTGCTAATGAATGAAATACAGATATCTGAAAATATTATTCTTTGCACCTGTATTACCATGCTGCCACTGGAATTAAAATTGTTTTGTGATTTAGAAATTCTACACATTAATAGAAGCAAAACAAAGTAACAGATTTTTAAATAACTGGAGGTCTGACTAGAGACCCGTCTCTTATGGTTTCTGCTCAAGACAGTAAGGACCATATTAAAATTTTTTTGTCAGCAGATCTTATTCATTTCAATTAATCCAGAAATCAATTCTCTTCTACCCAAAAAAGGCTCATCAAAATCAGGAACTCAGAGCTGACAAGATCATGTTTATGTTTAAAACTGTAGAGTATTACAAATAATTAGAATATTAGAGGAAAAATACATCAGGGAGAGTTTAAGGCCTCAAACTTTTTTTTAAGTGATTTTTTTTTGGTAGATTTATAGATACCTCATACATGTGGAATAGGTTACCAGTTGTGCCACTAAGCACCAAAACTTGACAGTAACAGACAGTTGGCAGCAAACAGGGCCCATGACACATTGTCAGGGCTCAGAGCACAACAAAGTAACCCTGGAGGGACCCAACAAGAAAAAAACAGCCATTATTCTAAACTGAAAATTTTGCAAAAAAAGATTAAAATTCCCATTTTTTCCAAGTGCATCATAACAGGATCACAAGTGCAGGCACAATATTCTCACAATTAATTTGAGAGGAAGAGAAGAAAACCCACCTAAATGCTCAATTAGCAACAAAAAAGAGCTGGAGGAATAACTGGGTACAGGGTAACTTGCCAAGTAACTCAACAGGGGAACTCTGCTTACATTTGAGGGTGTAGCCTCATCAACCACCAATAAATTGATTTCTAAGCACTTCTTCCTGTGGCCTCGGGACATGAACTAAACCAGGCTGAAAATAATTCTAAAGATCTAATTAACTCATTAGCTTGGAGTAAAAAACAAGTCTTTTCCTCATCACAAACAGCTGTACAAGCCACAACAAAGAAAGCATGGATGTTTTTGTACAACCCTAAAAATTGTCAGCAGCCTGTTCGACCCAGAGCTACTTGTCTGCCCTCCCAGTGTCACAGCTGATGGGGACAGTCCATCTCTCATGGACTGCAAACATAAAACTCTGCAAACTGCAACAAAAGAGCTTTCTTGCTCTACCATTTCATTCTAAGAGAGAATATTTTTAGAGATGAAGCAGCTGTAAGAAGGTAGAGGAGGATCTATTAAGATTCAGTCTACAGACTACCAAGGCCAAAAATATCCTTGAGAAACTCACCTTGGATAGAAATTCCTAGGGATTCTTCTCCCAGCTTAAGGGGTTTGACCTTGTTCAAAACTCACCTCGCTACCTATTGCTCCACTAACACAATTTGTTTCTTTCAGAACTCCAGAGAGTTCCAGTATCATTCAATGCAGTATTTATTTTTATTTTCATTCAACCAATCACGTAACCAAATATATTCCATAAACACGTGACTAGGAAGATCTGGAATTAAGTAAAAGAACACAGCAGAGCAATACTAAAGTTCAAAATTAATCTAATATGGAAGAATATAGTGGCTATTAAGAAATTATGAGTCCAGATCACTGTAGAGTGTTAATCTGGAATCCAGGAAAATAAGGGAACAACAGTTAGGGACGAGAGGGGATTACAAATCCTGAGATAATACTCATGAAGAGAATAGTACAGGAACAAGTACTTGGCTGGAATATCATGAGATAATTGAGAACACCCCCAAAAAGGGCAGTGAGTGGGCAGGGGCAGCAAATATTACTAATGCAAGACTCTGAATGGGGTAGTGGGAATGTAGCCCAAGGCAGCCAAACTTTAGTTTAGGTAGCAAAGAGATAAACAAACAAGTGTTTATTTAGGGAAAGAACACAAGAATTCCTTCTTTGCCTGGTGGATAATTAGCACTGGACTTGGAGTTACTTCCTGCCACTACAGTAACAAATTCCTGACTAATGTTAAGAAAAATTTTCTAATATCTCTACTAATTGACTCCTGAGCTGCTTATCCCTGGGGAACAGCATTTAGGTCCACACAAAACACCTTTGGAATGGTTCAGGAACAGAAAGTCAGGCAAAGGCAGAGTTTCATTTTCATAATAAAATTATTATTAGTTTTAAGAAAATGACAACATCCTAACTAGTAGCTATTACATGTGTAATATTTCTACAACCTTCAGGGTTCTGTTTTGGTTTTTTTGTTTGATTGGTTTAGGTATTTGGGGTTTTTTTTGACAACAATACAGCATAAGGGAAGATTAATTTAACTTAACTAAGCCTTTTTTTCCTAGATAACATCACTAAAGGGAATTTGGAAGCTAAAAACCACAACCTTAAAGATTTCATACTGATACTACTATGAATTTAGTAGAAATCAACTCTTAATTATATTTAATTTCAACTTACACCAGCTGAATTTAAAATGCTGATCTGCCTCTCTTAATAATTCATTCCTATTTATTATTAACGTAGTAACAAAGATTCAATAATTCTCTCACTGTCTCTATCCAACAACCAGAGTATGCCATCCAAAAAGATAAAACTGAGCTAACATTTGAAGTTGCTATATATTTTATACATGATATAAATTTGATATATTTTATCTGTGACAAAATATCACATTTTTCATGAAAATTTTTTGTGTTTGCATTTAAAGTTCAGCAAACCCTACCTCAACTTTCAGACACACAAGGTGGGAGCAGACCTCCCAAGAGGCACTGTGTACATTTATGGGCAGCTGAAAAAGTGGAAGAGAAGCTGAATAAAATAAAGTCCAAAACCACAGCTGCCCCATGTAGTTTTTACCTATGGAATCTATGTTATACAAACTAAATTTGTATTTTCCTGGCACAGTTTCAAAGTAATTTTCCATCTGTGGAGGATAACAAAACCTTAGATGAGGACTTGGTTCTTCCTGGGGTTATTGCTAAACACTGAAATTATGGAAGATGAAAAAACATCTGTTGTCCCTTAAGCAGAGTCTGGTTTTGCCATCAGAAATGGCCGAGTTTGGGTGTTCTTCATGAATGTTTTATGTTGTCATGCTCATCTCAAAGTTCCTTAGTGCACCATTGACATCAATTATGTCCAGTAAAGTCTGAGAGGGAAGTTTGACAAGGAAGTTTTGTTTGAAGTGTCAAGGCTCAGAACCCCAGGGAATATTGTCACAAAGTTCTGTCACTGCTCAGAGGCAACATCTCTTGTTCTGCATGAGCCAAATAAGAGAATAAGTAAAACCTCTGGGTACTGAACCCAAAGGTGATGTATTTTTTAAAAGCTTAAACCCTTGATTTAGCACAGCCTTAGGCTTGACAATGGAATTGCCAGATATCTACTCACATGGACCCCAAGTCAAGATAAACCATTTTGTTCATCTTCTGAAACTTCATCTGTACTACACTGTATAATCCATTCTACTAGGATGATAACTATTTGTCCAATGGCAATCAATATTGTTTCCAATTTGGAGTATTCCATCTCTGCTGGAACAACACACTGCCCATCGTGCATGTGAGGAGACTCAGACACACCACAGCCTTCTGACAGGGCACAATGAAATGTTAATGGCAGCCTTCAAAAGAACTCAATCATTCTTTATAACCATGGGGAAAAAGCTGGAAGGTGATACATATCACAAAAAAGCTTTAAAAACCCTCTGCCAGTCTCTACAAAATCATTTCAGCTTCTTCATAACTTTTAAAGCTTAAATACTCAATATCAAGAACGGATAATACCACTAGAATAATCAAATTTAATTAACATCTTTTGAAATTAAGATTGAAATAAATCATTATAATGAAGTATTTTTAATTAGTTGCTATTTCTCACATGCCATGTAGTACAAAGCAAGCAGGAAGTTTTCCTCTCTGTCACTCTGACTCAGCATATAAACCAGTTATATATATATACACACATAAATACTCAGTTACCATTAGACCTGAGGGTGATTTCACAGAAACACCTTAACCTGCAGTCCTGGTGGACATTCTGAGCCCTCACTATGTGGCAGCACTGGTACATCTGAAGTGAAGCACCGTGTTCCCCTCTGCACCCAATTCCAGACAGATCACTCCCTGCTGGGACATTCCATTGCTGCACGAGATGCTTAAAACTGGATCCCAAGTGATCCTGAGGAAATCAGAACCCCTCAGCCCTGAGACTCCTCAGCATTTAGCCAAGTCCTCCTTGTCAAACGGGTGGGGGTCAAGTCTTTACTTTGGTTTTTCCTTTCCATTTGCAACTTCCAGTCAATGGGACTTTTCAGTTGTGACATTTTCATTCTGTTGAACGAGCCTTCAGTGCTTTTCATCTTCCTATGTCTGGGTTAAATTAATTTGATCAAACACTGCCTTAGCTGTTCCACAGTCTGGCCTTGGTTGGGGCCACTTGAATTGGCCATAGTTCAGTATCTTTCAGTCATTACAACTAAGTCTCAGAAAAGCATTTTTGCTTTTTGTTTATCTTAAGCTGATTATAAGATTGAACAGTACAAACATATTTTACCAAACACTGATAATACTGAACTATTTGCCTTAAGGATAATTTAAAAGATGGAGGTAAAAATCAGTTAATAATGCTCTCTGTTGCATTAGATAAGATTAAATGGTTTGCCACTTTCTAATTTAATAAAGCAAATGGTCTAAAATAATGCTACTAACATCAATATTCAGTTGAGTACTAAATTGGCTTTTCAGAATATCACTCACATATTTACAAACCCCATAAAAGCTCATAATTCTCACTGTTGTCTATTTATGTTCCATCCATGAAGTCATTGAGTCCATAGCAAAACAGAGTTGATGTCATTCATATACAGATATTTTTCTAAAATGAATTTGGTCCCTGCACAGCCAGTGCCAGCTCTCATACAAGACAACACCCCACACACAGCTGAGTTATCAGACACTGGGCCTGGACACTTCTCTTGGAAACTGCTAAGTATTTAACTCTCTGCACAGGAAATCCTATAGTAATAAAGTTAATGAGAAAGGTAAACTCCCTGTGGACACCTGTAAACCTTTGCTGCTCTGTTCAAATAGTCCCAGAACCTCAACTGGATTTAGAGATTTCACTCCCAGCAGAGCCAAATATTTCAATGTACATCCAGTCCTCTGCTGAGTTCAGTTTCTATTTGGAGCCAGCCCAAAGCTGTGTAACCACAGTTAACACAACACTGAGCCCAGCTACGATGTCCAAACTCAGCAGAACTCATTTGAGTCCAGCACTGCTCTACCACTGCTACATCTCCCCCAGAGAGATCATATGTGTCTGCTCAGAAAGGAGCCAAGGGATACACTCACATCCATCCTCAAACCAATTTCTGTGCTCTGGCTCATCCTATGGAAGCATCTCCACTCATTTACCACATAATTCACACTTCATATCTTCTGAATTGTACTTATGTACCCAGGTTTAAAAGCAGATCTTGTGCAACACCCAAACATAAGGTTGGGCTCTGTCAGCTGCAGACCATGAAATATAAATGTGTATAAAATCCTCAATTAGTTACTCAGATAATTATTCATTTTGTTAACTATTTAGCAACCTTTAAGGACTGAGATCCAATCCTACAACCAGATGTTAAAGTAGATGGTCAACTTCTGGAACTGAAAATAGCATCAAGTATCTTAAAGTTGAGCAGCATTTGTACACAGTGTTACTATGATCCCACCAGAACCAAGGAATGGAAAATGTAAGCAACAATTTACCTTATTAGCACATTTAGTAGGAATGCAGCAGATCCTCTGAGAGCAGAGTGCCTACTTTTTAACTTTACAGTGGCAGGAGCTGCTCTATGTCCTCAAATCAAAACTTAGAATATCTAAAAGACGACCCATCAGAGGTTCAGAGGATGCAGCTTGTTTCCCACTGCTACTCCAGAGAATTCCAAGAAACCAACACAGGGAGTTTGTTTGTTGTGCGTTTTTTGTTTATGTGGGGGTTTTGTTGTTGTTCACTTTTTTTTAAAGGAATGGGTTATTTTGGTAGACCAGGTGCTCCCTCCATTGTCATTCCCACTATACACAGAGTAATCCAGATTTAGAGCCATTTAAGAAAGTCTTTTATGAAATTACAGTCAGAAGACATTCTGGTTGAGTTTTTACTGATCACTCAAACTTGGAAAGCCAGAGACAATAAAGTTCTTTCAGATACTTCCCTTGTATATGACAAGGGTGGTGTTCAGACTTTTACAAGCCTGTTGCACAATAGCCTGACACTTCAAACAAATTATGTTTTTAGTGTAAATAAGCTGCTGTTCAGAAGCTGAGCAAATTACTGAGTTACCAACTCATCCAAAAAAATAAAACCCAGCAAATATTTTCTGTAACAAAACACACCAAATAGAGATTTTGGGAGGAAAAAGCTTATGTTCCATTCCCGAACGACGGTCTCCAGGTGTCTTCAAGGAAATTCTGTTCGTGTCAGTCCTAAAAAAGAATCCCCAAGTAGCTCTTTTCCAACCCACCCCGCTATTTTATCCCCGGAGCTGCTGCCGCAGCAGCCTCAGCTCCCACCCGGCTGTCACCACGAGGTGGCCTCAGCTCAGCACTAACCAAAATCGTTCCCTCCACACCCCGATAAACCACAATTTCTGACCCTCAAAACAAATATTTTGGACGGTTCTTGACCCCCAGGTTCTCTCCGAGTAATTTCTTAGCCTTCCTACCATTCTGTGTTTCGTTTGAGTCACAGACAACAGGTTTCTGCATTTGCCTCCAATATTAGATTTTGAAGAGTAAAGATGAACTCTAACGTCAACATTCAGAGCCACAAAATCTTGAGTTTATAATAGTACCAATGCCAACCTAAATTGCTTAAAACATTTGTTCAATTTGCTCTAAGACAGGTCAAATTTTGATTTAAACATGTAAAAATGTGAAGTGATCTTCGCTGATCCCTCCAATCTGCAAAGACAGTTCTTCCATCCCTTGTAAGGAATCACAGCACATACAGAGTTCAGTGAAAACTGGGATCTGCCCAACTTGCATAAATCTGAGAGCTTTCATGTCTCAACATCAACCCCATCTCAGTGTTCTGGGCAGGTGAGGAAGGACAAACCTGGTTGCATCTGATGTGACTGTTTCAAAACCACTTTCTAGGAAACAACCCAAGAGAAAATTCAGCTTCCAGAGCCATCACCCAGTTCCAGAGATTGTTCCACTCCCTGCTGGCAGTTGTTTGTTTTAGAATCTGCTCAAGTTCATTTTTCAGCTTTTGCCTGCAAGTCTACCTACCTCTCTCATACTGTATTTTTCTTTTTGACAGTTTTGTTACTTTATTAGCTGTTATGCATTAAAGTGACAGACTGCAAGAAAACAAATGGACACAAGGATGAAGCCCAGCCAGAATTCTGGAACACTGTCTCATGGGTTGAAGGTGATGAAGGAAGAGAGGATTGCAAATAACTTGTGCAGAGGAGCACGGCCAGAGCTGAGTGCTCCAGTCCAAGGACACTGCCAGAGCCAGAGCAGCACTGCCCTTTGGAGGGTCCCTTGCTCACACACTTCCACTGAACGGGAGCTGCCAGCACTGCCAACATCACCACAGTGCACAGGGCAGGCAGCTCCTCACTGCTTCCCTCCAAATTGTCCAGTGTGCATTTTGGGCAGGGAGTGACAAAATGGGGATGATTTGTCCACAGAATCCACTTATCTTTTATATTTCTTATTTCCTGAGCTCAGCAGATGTTGAGATTCAATTTCTAATTCCTTCCAATATGAAAACTAAGCTTTACAGCAGTTCATAAATTGCACTGTTAGTTAAACAGGAGAACTTCCTGTGATGATATTTTTAGGCTACAAATCACACTAATTAAACCTGAAATGTTTCTAAATCAACACTATTTTTCACAGAAATAGACTGTATGTATTTGTTTTAGGCATGATGAGACATTGCAAGAGCTAAACAGAAAGTTCCCTTGTTAAATGTTGTGTGGAAGCCTGAAAACACAGGGACACGTGGAGCTGGGGGGAGGAGGGAAGGGCAGGGACATCTGTCAGCACACCTGACAATAAAGTCAGTCATGAAAGAGCTCAACTGTCCCTCCCATAAAGACATTTCAGTTACATGAATACAACCAAAGGAGGCAATAAAACTCCATTTTTTTGCACTTAACACCAGAAAATAAATACATTAAGTCCATATATTAGTTCATTTTTAAACAACTGTAAGAAGTGCATCTCTGCCTTGTAATGCAAAGCTGTCCCCCAGTCAATGAGGACATGAGGGTAGTTAGGAGCCTCCTGAGTGCATGTGATAAATCCTGTCAATGTTTTGATTTCCCTGAAGTTTCTCAACATGAATCACAATATTCAGCTACTACAAACAGCAGGAAAGACTGATAACTAAGAGCCCAGCACTGTGGCCAGATGGATCCATGACTATTTGGGGAGTTAATAGGCATTTATTTCACCAAGGGTGTTCCAAGAGTCACTGGAGGAATTTCTGGCTCCTGAGAATAAAGCTTCACAGCTGAACTTTTCAGTGTTAAAATTTAAGTGATTTGCCCATAGAGCTATGAATGAACTGCTCAAAGTGCAGTGACCCACCAATGTTACATATCAAAGAGAAAGGAAAGCAGCAGACACACAGACAGCTCCCTATGCTTTAAGCCCAGCGTGTTTATCATGGTTTTTTATACTGGTGCAAACTGAGTGGCAGAATTAGCAGCACAAGGCATCAGAAGAGATGACACTTTATTACTGCTACGAGAATAAGTGGTTTTCATTGCTCTTTTCCCTCACACTATGTGATGTTTACCCTCTATTTCTACCACTGCTAAAAGGACTTTTTCATTCCTTTTTAATTTGGGGAGAGAGGGGAGTCTGAATACATTTTCAGAAAGTACCTTGAGATATGTACAGACTTGATATGTATTCAATCTTAAATGCTTAACAGAGGTTAAAAAAGTGTGAAAAAAAAATCTCATGGTAAGAACAGTTAACAGCCAACTTGCAGGTAAAAAGCAACTCCCAGAGCCAGTACAGTGATTTCAATTACCTAACTACTCCATGACATCATCTGTCTAGAGTTTATTATGCTTAATACTTATGAAAAAAATATGTACTTTGTTAGTTAAACAGGTTATTCACAAGTTTTTTAAGTCTGCTCATGAAGCCTGAGGTAGAAATTTCATAGCTCTCTTTCCATAGTTGAACACTACATTTGAACATATACAAGTACAGCTCAGCATCAAGAACTCTCAATAGAGCTTTAAAATAAAACAAAAAGGAAGAACTCTATTTAACTTGCATTTAATTTGGTGAATGCAGGAATTCAAACTGGCTGTTCCATATCCAAAACCTCACACCTCCCTCCACCAATACCAATTTCATCAGGAACTGAAAATTCTTGGGAAATGACTAATTCAGGACACAGAGGATTTCAGTTATGGGAATATCCATTCAACCACAGCTGGTAAACGTGCCTGGTCAGTTGTTGACTGTTTTTAGATCAACTGCTGTAAAAGCCCCATTCCAGCCATGAGTGATACATAGATCAAAGAAAATGAAAACAGGTGTATTATTTTCTCTATCATCACTGGATAAGTCTTTGGACTATCTGCCTATGGAGTCTCATCATCCCTGAGTGACCAGCTCCTCTGAGAGCACAAACCAGCCTGTTTTATCTTGCAGTGGAACTGACTCAGCTTGTTCCCTTCTCCAGTGGAGTCAGTTACAGGAGTGGTAAATCAAATACACTTCTGTTTGCCTTTCATTAGTTTTCAGAGATTTGCATTAATTAAGTTATGATTATCAGAATGAACAAGACTCCTAAGGCTAAGACTTTATATGAGTCATCTCACTTTCAACCCAGTGAGCCAAAACTTGCAGTGCCTACATATTGTTCCAAGCAGGAAGATAATGGAGTCTGCCATCTCTGATGCCACCCTTTTCTTTATAGTTCCATCACACTATTCTGTTTCCCTCAACACAGCAGGAATCAAAAAGGCCAATCTTTGTTTATAGTTCCAAACCACTTCTAATAAAAATCTTAAACCAGAAACTGGTTTATTTTTGGCAGCAAGAAGTGGTGGGAGGGTGGGGATGCAATGTCACACCAAAAAGCTTTGCTCCCGGGACATTTACAGGTTGCTTGATCCATCCTTGGGGCCCTTTTGTGCAGCAGTTCTGCCCACTGATCTCACAGCTCTTCTGTTGGTACAACACCTGCCAGGAGGCAAGGGAGGCTCCCTCCCTCAGATCCCTGGAGTCTCTACCCTTGGAGTTCCCATGTTCTAAGTGAAGCAGTGCAGTTCAGATCACTTAAGGGAGAGAGGCAGCCCAACAGCTTTAGCTGAGAGTGTGTATAAAACCATGCAGGATCAGTTTCCCTCTTGTGCAGCAAAAATCCTGCTCAGTTAAGTGGGGGTTTTGGTGCACACACAACTTCTTACATGGGGTTGGAATTCCCAGCATGTTGTGCAGGGACCATGGAAAGCAAGACAAGAACTTCACCAGTATTTCTCAGGTAAGTGGTAGCTTTCAAAGAGAAGGAACCCAAAGAGCCACACATCTAAAGTAGCCCAAGAGCCCGTTTCATTTCCTAAACATCTAATTCCCCCAGAAGCAATACAGGGGAGGACTCCTTAGACATTCCAAGAGCACAGATGAGTGGTGGCTGAAATGCTCTCTTGGTAACAAATGTAGGACAAAAGGCAAACCACTCCTCTCCACTCCCCCCACCAGAACTGTAAAGCAGCAAATTCTGATGCTGAGCACATGCCAGGGCACTGTCATCACTGCATGACCAAGTCTCTCCTGATGATCTAGACTGGCTAAAGACAGTAAATTGCTCCATAAAAACCCAGCAGTTGCCAACTTATGTCAAATTTTGTCACAGACACATCAGAAGATCCAGGATAATCACTCGCCCCAACCGCTTCATTAACTGCAAGATTAATTTCAATACTCAAATTACAAAGTGATTCTGATCTGATGCCATTGTGCTTTTCATTATAATTTTTTTAACTGATTTCTTTTCATTTGCCTTCTTTATGTATCTTCAGACTAAACTAGTTTCAATCCCAACCACAAAGGCCAGCATCTTTTCCCAGGAGACCGGATTCTCACTTTTTAATCCCAGCAATTCTAGGTCAAAATTCAAGTAATCCCAGACAGAAGATTTAGGATTAATTAGCAGTTAAACCAAGATGAAAATAGATGCTCTTTATTAACTACAAGATTCACCAGATTTCAGTACAAATCAACTACTGCACTATTGAGAGCAATCAGTACAATACTATCACATGCATTTTATAACCATTTGTACAGCCTGTTGTTAATCCTCATCAAAAAATCAAGTTACTCTATTTAAAGTACATTTCCCAGCACTACACAAGAGAGCACACTCAGCTCAAAATGGAAGAGCTATATCTATTGTGGGAGAACTAATTTCATCATTGGCTCACTAATAGAATTTTCTTTCTACTTCTTGAAAGGGTTAATCCAACACACAAGGAAATAAACCTGTTGATCCTCTAGGCTGGCTTACAGTCATTGGTATAATCTATATATCTATAGCACAAATTGCAGATTATTTCTGTGGTTTTCACCTGGTTTATAGTAATGGATAGTGCATCAGCAGGAACTGGTTCAGTTCACTTACAACTCAAAGCACAGATTTCAAGGAGTTCATCTGCTCAGCTGCCCCAACACCTTCACACTTACTGCATCAGAACCTGAGATGAGTGATGGTAACAGGCATTGCCTCCTGTACAGCCTGTGCCACAACAAGGCTGCACAGTTCTGATGAGAATTTTCTTTATATTTGAAAATCATCATGCACACAGTAGACAAGCCCATTCGGACCATGGTTCAACCTGGCTGGCTGCTGAGTCCCAAAAGCAGCTCCCTGCTGGCCTCCTGCCCCAAGATTTCTGGAGGCACAGGAACTGCTCTGGTGGCAGAGCCTGATGTGTTCTCTTGCCACGAGCACACATTCCTACAAGGCTCAGGTAAGTCTCCAAAAACCATGTCCTTCACGTGCCCCAAAGCCCAGTTTGGAAGCACATTGACATGAAACAAACCAAAATGTCCTCCAAGAGTTCCACAGAGCAAAAGTGGAATTTTTGCTCCTTGCCCTCCTGGCTGGACAAGACAGGAAGATGAGAATCCCAGCCCAAAGGGGATCCCTGCAGCTGCCACTGCAATGTGAGCAACCTACTGAAGCCTTCCAAGAAAGCAAATTGGCAAGAGAAACAATCACCTCATCACTTCTATTCCATATCTTCTGTTTTATTTTAAGGCTTACTAGTAAGGGCTTTCATGTATCTGGGGAGCTTCGTTTTGTTTAACTTTGCAGTCTTCATGTTTGTTTAATAGATGCTATTTGTAAACTTAGAGTGTTTCCATGTCCAAAGTCTATTTGTATTTGTTTCTCCGGCATTTTTCCTCCCTCCTGTGTTTATTTCTGTACTGACACATCAAGGGAGGGCTTACTTTTGGCACACACTCTTGCCAAAACAAATTGTTTTATGTACAATTTCCTTTCATCAGAACTTCAACATATTAACAGCTTAGGATATTGCATATAAGTCTATATCAGGACTGAAAAAAACTGATGGGAGGAAGAACAGGACACATGTTGAGGCAAGAAAGATTAAAGGAAAACATTTCTCTGAATTAAAGCCCTCTTAGCAGTGCAGTTGAAACACCACCCTAAGTTTTGGTTTGTTATTGGACAAGTTGAAACCTTGATTAAATCATGTTTACAAGTAATTTGGAATCAAATTGGGATCTCCTGGAAAGCATCAACACGAAGTTAAAATCAGAACACTTTCTCTTTTTGGCAGGGGAGGAAAACAGTGAGGGGACAGGTAGGTAAAAAAGTTAACACAAGCGTAAAACTAAAGTAATTAGCCATAAACTGTCTTGATTTTCCCACTGGAATGGGAAAAAACACATGGAAGCTGAAGGTATATTAGATCACATTGATCCAAGTCAAAACCTTCCAAGAACCCAGCTTAACATGTCCATTAACATTTATGATGTTCCAGACAGAGCCTTGCAGATGTTAACTAGAATGTGAGCACTTCCATTCATGACCTGATATACTGTGTTAGAGCTCAGTTGTTCCCACTGCCTGAGTTAGTTGGTATCTGGAAAAAAACCTCTTTGATAAAGTGTAACTGTCAAACATGTTCTTGCAGAATCTGCTCTGGGATACTCCATTTGTTTAAAATTCTGTTCATTGTCTACAAGTTCAGTACAGTAAAGATGACAGGCTTTGTCATCATCTAGATTAACTTGCAAGATGTATCTCTTAATTAGCAATGCCATATCAAATAAGCAGACTTACGAAATCTGTGCTGTCACACAAGGTTAACATATCTGAGCAGGCAGGAACTGTCCTTGAAGTTATTTGCCTATATCTTTTATAATTCCAAATGCATTCAAAGCCAGGGCACAAAAAGCTATGGAGAAGTAGGAAGTCTGTGTGACAAGTTAACCCTGCAGCACAAGCATCTCACACATTGACACTTTTAAAACCACCCATATTTATATCACCAGTGCTATCCCTTGAAAACAAGGGATTTTGAAATTGAAATCACATCACTTACATCACAGCCTTAGCATTCCATAGCTATGTGCCCAGGACATGTAGCACATCTTCCATTACCATGGGGCCAAACTTGCCAGAGTAGCACAAAGGAAAGGGATCAGGGAAGCAAAGGCACAACACACATTGACAGCAAAGCTGCTTAAACACAACTGAAAGCCTTGAGCTCCTTTTGCTAAGCAATTATGGATTACCACTTTCAGATGATTTAGTGGTGATGCTCTGTCTCCTCCCTCCAGATTTCAATAGAAACATTAGGTAAAACTTGACCAGTGTGCAAGTTGGTTTCAATGCTTTATTACTGGATTTCAATAAAAAAACCCGACAAAACTAAAATGTTGCATCAATGAAGCCTTGAAAGCAAAGAAATACTAATGTAAAATGTCAGGAGTCATTTTATGACATCTCAACTTAATGTTGAGATGTCTGAACTTGGCTGACTAGTATCTAAAATGAAATACCTCAAACCAACACATAGAGATATTTGCCTTCATCTTTCAAGTGTGTACAGGACTATTTGCTTGAATATGACCAAAGACATCGATGGTATCCCACCCTCATCATTCTCTAAAACTAAAACTAATTAGTGTCAGTTCAACTGACATCATTATGTATTGATTACATTTCAGTAACTGAACTCCATTTTTATTTATGGAACACAAAGCTTGCTGTGAAAAGATGATTAGGAGACTGATTTCTGTTGTTTTTTTAAAGTAACTGCATTTTGTTACATGCACTCTTAGGTGTGCCCAGTTCAGAAAAGAAATTGAAGAACTGATAAGCTCTTGGTAGAGCTCTAAAGTACCTGTTATGATGTTAATACAATTCCTGCTATCCTCTATCTTGGTATTTTTATCCTCATTTTTCCCCACCCTGCAATTTCTAGTCTACCTTTCCAGTTCTTGCTTTTTACAGTCTGTTTTCTGTCACTGCCCTGCCCATGGCATTCATTCTGGGTATGGTGAAGTCTCATGAAACAGAACCATTACCAGCCAACTCTGATGAAAGGATCATTCCAGACACACAAAGGCAAATGGCTTTGGACCCCCCACGAACATTAAAGAAAGCTTGAAAGAAGGAAAATTCAGGAGTTGGCAGATGTAATTACATTTTCACAAGATGGATAAGATCTTAAAAATTCATAAGCACTGGAACACTTGTGTATTATGTGTTTGAAACCTCAGTCACACTTGCTATGATTAAAGAATCTGTGAAAGAAAACAAAGCAATAGAAAAAGACAAAACCCCCTCAGCTCCCTAAAGGATCAGGAGGCATCTGCCAGTCAGGGCATCTGGCATGGAAACAACGTTTTCATCTTGCCCTGATTTTGATTAAGCAAGATAAAGCTTCAAAAGCAGAAGTACTGCTATCTACCAGGCCTGGGCTTACAACAAAACCTCAGATGCACAAGCCCCTATTGTGTCCAGATTGGCTTTTGCCTGTTACACAAGACTTGCTCCAGTCCCATGGGAGCTGATCCCAAGAAAGTGATCAGAAAACAAGGATACAGTCTGAAAAACAGCAAGTCTGAACTTCAAAGGAGACTTAACATCTCTGGCAACAGTTACAGGTGCTTTTGATTCGGGGACCTGGCAAATAAAATTTAACTATAGCAGCAGCACAATATCCCAGTTGCTGGTTACTGTGTCATTTTCCTTGACTTTCACTTCAATGGAAGGAGAACCAAACATGACAATTGTCACAGCAGCACAGAATGCAGGGCAAGCACAGGGGTGTTTAGTGGTGCAACACCACAAATTACTTCAGTAAAACAAATGCAATGTAAGAGTTCCTTTAAAATACTGCTACTTCTTTGATGTCCCATACAAACACACCAGATGAGCAGGGATAACCAAGACAGATGCTGATGATTTTCCCTTCACATTTTCCTGTTCCAACCCCTTCTCCATGATCACACACTTGTAGATGAGCCAGCTACAGATACAGGTGAAGAACATTTTTCCTTGGTTCAGGATGTGCTAAACTGCTTGATCAGGTATTGCACCTTAATTTTGCAATGCCAGCTTTTCAGTAGCTTAGCAGCACACTCAGTCTTGCTTTCAGAACCTGGAAGAGGTAATTTTTGCTGCAGGATAGTATCATGACTTCACTGCTGGAAGAAAAGCTTCCATTGTTCAAGTTACTGGCAGAATTTCATAGAGGTGAAGGCAGAAGATAAACTCAGCAGATTTTCAGTCAGGCACAAATCCATATCTTTACCTGTCTTTGTCTTAGAAACTGCAGTTTGTCTATGATCCACCCTCCAGCTCCTACAGCTTGGACAGCTTGAAAAGAATTCACCCCATTAAGGGCTCAAATAATTGAAAGCTCCCATGTGAAGAGACTTCAACCCTTTGAGATCAGTACTAGATCTGTATCAGACTCAAAGATACTGGAAATAATGGAGTGAACTCCCAAGAACAGACAGCTGGTCCTCTCAGGTAAAAATTCAGATTGTTCTACCTTTAGAAAACGTGTTTAATGATTCCAGAGTGAAGAGTCACATGAACTGGTACCTCTACATGGCACAGGAACAGCTATGCATGATAATGGCTTGTGGCATCACTAGCCACTGTTTTGCTGCCTTTTGTAGCAGTCCCAGCACCAGCCTCAGTAAAGCCCTTCTGATTTAGGTGCATTTTCTCTAGTCCAGGAAACTAAACTGGTCCCAAACCAGCAAGACACCACCCCAGAGAGCAGGGACAATGGAACAGCTTTAGGAGATCTAGGATGAACTGTCAGCTGCCATAAGTGATCAAAGATTGGTTTTGAACTCAAATTTCAGTCCCACAATAAAGAAGAAAATCAGCACTTGAAAGTTGTATTCCAGAAACAGAACAAAGTGGCCAAGACCAGATACCCACGAGCTGAATTCTGCCACAGATACCCTGGCAAACCATCCACCACTACATCAGGTCACTGTTGGCAGGAACTAAGGCAGGACAACAGACTGAAACAAAAGGACAGCAGCAGTACTTATGCCAAGAATTCTGCTACCAAAAGCCTTAGTATGTACAAAGATAAAACAAATTCACATCCCTATTATGCTGTTACTAGGAATTTTCCTTCTACTGCAGTGGCTGTTAAGAAAAGCACATGGGCAGGGCTTTGTGTGGGTCTGAGGTGAGGTCTGGACCATTAAAGCCTGTTGGTGCCCTGAGGGCCCTGACTTGGAGCAGTTCTTGTGAACCAAATTCACTGTTTATTGAAACACACAGCCTTAATAAAAGAAACAGGCTGCAGAAAACGTTTGCTCTTCTACCAATGAGCCAAACTTCCAGAAGTAATGTGAGACTCCATATTTGCTAACATTCTGATGGTAATATTATTACAAAAATATTTTTCCAACCCAAACTTCAGGCTAAATTTGACAGCTATAAGGTCTAGATTTCAAGTGTTTCAGGCTATCAAACATCAGTGAAGTCTCTACCCTGACAAGTTGGAAGGTTAGTGTAAAACACATGATCTGAGTGAACTGTTTTCCTTAATGGCAATTGATAAGTCAATCAACAGCACACCATCAGAAAGAAAAATATCAGGACAAACCCAAACTTGCTAAAATATTCTCTGTTTATAATTCTCAGATGCCTTTTCAATCTGCACAGACAACTGCTCCAGTCTCAGCCTCATACACAATAGGGCATGTGAATCACCCATGCTGTGAGCCTGCCCTGCTCTCTTATCCTTTCTTCCCACTAGATGTTCATATCCCTTCCTTTCATCTCTCATCCCCTGGATATACCCAGGAGAGGCTGCCTTTTTCTTCAGGCTTCAGCCATCAGTTCTTTTGGGAAGTGCTCATCAGCTCCTGAAAGCAAATCTGAGTATGTTCTGTACCTTTTCAGTTTATTCAGTTGCCTGGAACAGGTCCTTGGAGACTGCAAAGGGCCACTCAAATTGGATGTGAGGGTGCACCAGCTTTTTTGAGCTCAGATATACAAACACAACCGGAATGGTATCCAGTTTAATGCCTACTAGTAAAATTNTCTGGCATTGCTGCTAACAGACTTATACTCCAGAGCATGTGCTGTACAGACCTGCCCTCAATCCATCACTTGTGAAGACAGGATGTACCTAAGTTCACAAGCAGGTGCACCCCTTGCTGCAGGATCAAACTGCAATGGGCCAAAACACAAGTTATATGACAGCAGAGCCTTCCCATAGTAAAAATCAGTGTACAGGCAGTGATTACCCTTTAATCCNCAAGAAGAAACAGTCTAGGACATGCAGACAAATTCCAACCAAGTTCAATACTTCCTTTTACTTTGCTTATTTAACCCATTATAATAGAGAACATTCCAAATCATCAGTATCTACAAAGTGGACTCAATACAGACACAGCCAGTTCTGTAGTTTCAAGCAGCATCACCCCTGGAGAGCCCATCACATGCCTTGAAATCTAAAACCAGACACAGTGAACCAAGGCATAAAACCCTCAGAACATGCTTCAAGCCT